>VUJU01001486.1:26575-56135 GCA_009835225.1 Aphis craccivora | reverse complement strand
GTCGACGACAGTATAATTATTATATAATATTTTATGAACCAGTGTACACCACGACGGAGAGCTTCCTCTGGACGGCTGACGAGACTAGAAAAAAAAGGGTTGAGACCCTCTTTTGGTTTTCACTTTCTGGACTCGTATAATATAACGTTGAATTTATTTTCTGCAGGGGTAGATCCCCGTCATCTATTTACGTGACACACAAACGGCGTACAGACGGAACAGAACAATAATATTCCGTCTAGTCCGCCGAGCACGCACTTCTGTTGACTGCATGACTGACAGACAGCCTTTGCGAAGGGCTGGAAAAAACCCATGTATTATTCATGTTTTCGCTTTCCTACATGTGACTCTCTCTCTCCCGGTCAGTACGATATCATTTGATTCGTACAAAAAAACTATACACAAACGAACAACAATAAAATGTATGTACCTACGTATAATATAATATATACATACGTACTAAGTATTGTTGCGTATGGTCATACTATGGACCGTGACAAAAAAAAATACAGATAGGAAGGTGATGTAACACAGTGCTATACCTGTGTGATGGAAAATAAAATAAATAACATGTCTTTTTTTCAAAATAAAAAATAAATTATTTATTTTCAACGTAGTACAATACACGTCTATACATATTAATATCATTACATAATAAAATGGGATGTACACGAATATATACAAATAATTTCTTAAATCAAATAATAATAAAATAGAATCGAAGTTAACAATATTTAAATAAAAAAAAAATTGTGGTTAATTAAAAATATCATACAGTCTTCGTTCAAGTAGTGAAACAAAATGTAAAGTCCCCAAATTTTATAATTTTTTTTTTTTTAGTTTTTTTTCACAATCAACCAAGTTGTTATCGGTCTTACCCTGTTACTACACTCGACCCAAACAATTAAAAATCACATATAAAATTATAAAGTGTAAAATTCGTAAAAATATTAATAATTTGTAATCTACGTTCACGAAATGAAATGCGTCGGAGTTTCAGTTAATCATGGTTAATAAAGTATGTTCAGCTTATACATAAACCAAGTTTACATGGAAATGGAATTATTATTTTTGAGGATAAGAAGGTGTGTATTTATTATTTATCTTATTTTTATTATCCTTGTTTTGTGTTTTAAAGATAAAAAAAAATAATAGTTTTATATTGTCTCTCCAAATAAAAAGCCGAATCCATTTCAGATAACGCAGCGGCAGTACTAAGTGGTAATCCGTGTACTGAATAAAAAAATATACATTCATATATAATATATAAGTATATAAATATATATTTTTTTTTCACTCCGTTTTCGTACGAAAACGTACTCGGACACGTCGGAATAATAACAGAATAAACGCTCTAGGAGAGTGTAGTAATAAGGAGAGATATAATAAAATACACGAGAGCCTAGAACCGGTATTATTATTACGATGTATGAAGAGAAAAAACACCAACACCCACGGAGGTTTTTAATTATCCCACATCATATGTCATAAATTTAAAATAATATTTTATTATTATTGCTCTGCGTCACGTGAAAAATGAAATAGAATAATAACGTTCGCGATGTAGTCATTTCGATAGAAAATAGTTAAAAGGCGAGGGGAGCAAACAACAGTGATACGAAGACTTAATCAGTCTGGGCCTCACATCGAGGATAATACATTTTTTTTTTTTTTTTTATGAATTTAACACACACAATTTGGTTGCTCAAAAACATTTTTTTTTTTTTGAGCTGACTAGAAAAATGGCGTTAGATTCTCAATAGTTAGTACGAACCGTTTTTTTGACAATAATATAATGATAATATTCAATAATAATATAATATTAAAAAAAAACCCGCCTAAAATCACATTTACAATATAAACGGCGGACACAGCCCGTCGTAAAGTAATTATTACGAACAAATAAAGTAAAAAAAAAAAATAATTAAAAAAAAAAAAAAAAATACAAGAAAGTTTCAAAGGGAATTAACCGCAGCGTGTTCCGGAGAACGTACACTTAGGAACTCAATTAATCTATGAATCATTTTACAAGTCGTGCTTATTTAAACAATATTATCACATATTGATGAGCACATACGTACATAATATCCTTTGATCGGTTTACAATAAACGAAACAAAAAAACCAAACGAAAAATACAAATATAATAATAATAATAATAATAATAATCGTACAGTATATGTCGGTGACACTGACCTGTTTGCGCGAGATTATTATCCGCAACACGCAATAACATTTTAAGTTCGCGGTATACGCTGCGATGTGGAAGTATTTTGAGGGGGGTAACGACGACTTGCTAAGGGGGCCGTTAGACGAGGTAAGCCTGCACTGCGTTTTGGTGCTGATGGTGCTTGGCCGACCTCCGGCTGTTGGTGCGCTCGAACTGGTGTACTGGTGGCATCATCCTGCTGGGCGACTGGTGCACCGACGGTGGTGGCGTGTCGATGGCCGAGTAGATGTGCTCGGTGGACGCTGGCCGGTCTTCGCAGCCAACGCCGAGTTTCGGCGACGGTGTGGCCGTCGTCGCGGTCGAGTAGTTGGAGTCCTCGTGCCGGTGCTGCGGCCGGGGCAACGATCCAGGGCTGTGTTGCTGCTGTTGGTGGTGCTGATGGTGATGGTGGTGGTGACCGTGTGGCCGGTGGTGCGTCCCTTTGTCCTGGGGCGACGGTGGCGGTTGCCGCCGGTGTGCCGGAACCACCGGTGTTCTGGTGTCGATGGTATAGTTATTTATGTTGTTCCGGTAGTTGCATACCTTGTGGTGGTGATGGTTGTTGTTGTGGTGGTTGTTGCTGGGCATCAGGTAACGGAGCCGTTCCCAGAACCGTTTTTCACCCCAGCGCACCTTGGACGCCACCTTCAAGTACGGCCTGATCTCGGGATCGGCATCCGCCTCGGCTGCGATGCTGTTCTCTTCGATCAACACCAGCTTGTACACTTTGCCTTTGAGCGCCTCGTGAAGCGCCGATCGGAACTCGTATCGCGACCACTCGGTCTGTATGAAATTTCGAGACAGAACGACGATCACGCGACGGCTGGCCTCTGCGGCCTCGATCACCACGGGCGATGAACCGGCGTGATACATGGACGTGATGGGTAAGTCCCTATAGTGCAGACACAGCTGGTACGACGGGTTGCCGTGCTCGAGCTCGGCGACCACAGACTGCAGGACGAACTCCTCGTCCTTGGGACTGTACAACACGTAACCGTCGTACAGCTTCTCACGGTCTTCGTAAAAGTGCTTGTTGCTAGAGTTCTTGCAACTGAACACCCGTATACCGTACTTAGTGTACAGCCAAACTTTGATGTTGTCCCGGACGGCAAACAGCACCAGGGCCACGACGAACACGATCAACAGGAACGTGAGCAGTGGCACGTAACTGGATGTCATCATGTTGCGCAGGGCCCAGCCGCCGGTGTAGAAGTCGCTGCACGCCGTTTCGTTGAAGTCGATCTCGCGCCTCTGGCCGGGGTCCGACTCGTCGGGCACGCACGTCACGTCTGACATATCGCTGATTTTCGGGCCGTTCTCGTACACCCAGTTTCGGAATGGTTGCAGGAACTTGCAGCGGCAAGACCACGGGTTCTTGCCGACTGACAGTTGCACAAGGTACGGATTGACGGACAACTGCCACACGTTGAAGTTGCTAAGCAAATTTCCGTGCAGCCTAAGCACTTCCAGGTTCCGGAGCGGCGCGAAAGTCATGTTGTTTACATACGACAAACGGTTGTTGTGCAAGTGCAGCTGCCTGAGCTGGTAAAGTTGCTCAAACTCGTAGCCCTTCAACTCGGTGAGCAAGTTGTCCTCCAAATGGAGTACTTGCAATGAGCTGAGTCGGTTGAACGTGTGGTTCTGTAACGATTCTATTTTTGAGTTGTTCAGATATAGGTGTACCATGTTTTTGCGGCCGATGAAAATGTGACCCTGCAACTGATTGAAATTGTTTCCGTCCAAGTACACGTGTGTAGCGTCCATAGGTAATTTAGGCGGCACCTGATTATTCAACTGGTGTGCACAGTCCACGATATTCGTATGCCATGTCTGATCGTGGTAACACGTACAATTATTGGGGCACGTCATTTCGCAGTCGCACGCATCGTATTCACAACATTTACACACGGTAAAACAGTGGGTCTCGTATTTGCACAAAAATTGCGACGGTCCGGCCGACAATATGGGTACTACCTCCGAGCCTCTGGAATCTGTCGTTTTGCACACCACATTGTCGAGGTCCATGATCTTAGGATTTTGCCTGAGCTGCGTCATGTTGTTAATAGCGGGCAACCAGTCCATAGAACAGTCGCACTCGAACGGATTTCCACCGATATAGAATTCCGGCAGCGAACGGTTGATGGGCACAACGCCTAGCCGTAGCGAGTTCACGTCCAACCGCGTCAACTCGTTGGCGTACAAGTCTACGCGCACCAAGTTTCTCTTTTTCAAAAACGTGTTGGGCCTAATGTTCGTAAGGAAATTGTTGTTGAGGAACAATACTTCTATGCTGTTGGGTATTGAACGTTCCGAAATTTCGGATATGTGATTGTGACTGGCATCGATTGTGTTTATGTTTAATCGGTCCTTAAGGTTATAGTAATCTCCCAATTCTTGAACGTAATTATCGTGCAAGTCCAGCCATTTAAGATTGGCAGGCACCATCGCGTAATCGAACCAAATTAAATTATTTTTAGACAAATTTATCCATTGCAAACTGGACAGCGATTCGAAAACTCCGTTAACGTCGGTTAAATAATTGGCATCCAGTCTGATCGCTTGGATTTGGCTATTTTGCGTGAATGTACCTCGTTCGATGGTGTAAATTTTATTTTTCGATAAATTCAACACCTGCAGATTGGGCAGATTAGAGAACATACCTATAGTCAGGTTTCCGATAAAATTATCTACAAGTCGTAGTCCAGTCAGTAATTCCATATTTTTAAACGAGTTATTGTGAAACACGCTGATTTGATTTTCGCCCAAGTCCAGCGTTTTTAAGAATGATAATTCGTTCAACGCCGCTGGCACCTGTTGAATACCATTTGAACTGAGATCGAGTTCTTTAAGAGCCGAACAATTTTTAAATGCTTGGTCGTCGATGGTAATCAACAAGTTGTTGTTAATGGTGAGTTTGGACAGCACATACAGACCGTTGAAAAGCCGCGGTCCGATCGTGTGCAGCCGATTTTCGGCCAAGTTAAGCGTGTGTAAATTATACAGCGGGAAAAAAGCATTTTCCTCGATACTGCTAATACTGTTGTTACTCAAGTCCAAAATCTGCAAGAACACCAGATCCTTGAAAACGTTCGACTTGATCCTGGTCAGACCGTTGCGGGACAGGTCCAGGACGACCAACCGGAGGAGACCGACAAACGGTCCCTCGTCGATCTGATTGATCTTATTGTTGCTTAGATTTATTATAACCATCTGCTCGAGCCGGTGGAAGAGTCCGCGGGGCAGCTCGTACAGCCCGTTGTTTTGTAGGTAAACCTCGCGCAAGTCGCGGTTTTTGGCGAACAACGTCTCCGGCAGGGCTTCCAATTTGTTATAGGACGCGTTGAATACTTTGAGCGATGTCAGCGTAGACAGGCTGTCGGCAGCGATGTCCGTGATGCTGTTGTGCTGAAGCGTGAGCGTCTGCAACCGCTTCATGGCCGATATGGCGGTCCGGGCGGGCACCGATTGTAAGTTGTTCCACGACAAATTGAGTACTTTGAGGTCGGTGCCGCCGGGACAGTCGGGCCCGGAGAACCCGAGCGTGGTGAGGTCTTCGATGCCGTTGTGCGACACGTTAAGCTGCTGAATGTTTTTCAGTGCGCAAAACGCGTCGGCGGGCACGGTGTGCACGTTCGACTCGGACAGGTCGAGTGACTGGAGCTCGGTGAGCCGGTCCAGACTGCCCTGTGCCAATTCCAACGTCTTGGCCGCTCCCCATTCCAGGTTGGACGTGTGCACGGTGAGCTTCTTAAGCCCGCCAAGCCCCTCGAATGCGTCCGCGGGTATGTCCAACAACTTGCACCGGACCAGCGCCAGCTCCTCGAGCTGGTGTAGCGGCCGGAACATGCGGGGCGCGAGCGAGCTCTGCAAGAACAGCTTGTCGGCGCAGTCTATCGTCAGCCGGACCGTACCTTCGGGCTGCACTGACGAGAAGTTCGGACTGTCCAGTGCCAAGGCCCGGACCCGGCACTGTACCGACGTCTTGGCCGTGTCGTTGTTGTACGACGACCACGTACACGGTTCGGCCGCGCCACTGCCGTCGAATTTGGCGGCCGCCGCGGCGCACATCGCGGCCACCAAAAATAGTTTCATTTTAATAAACAATTTCATAATTTTAGTTTTTCGTTAATTTTGAATCGTCTCGATTACTTCGCGCCGGATTAACGGCAACCGGGCGACGTAACGACAAAAATCGAACGGGAGAATTTTTTTTTTTTCGAAACCCGATGTGATTTATTTCAAAAAAAAAAACCGCGACGGGCGTTCGTCAGAAAACCGATCGGTCCGCGTACGACCCCGTCGGTCGGGCATTCGACATAATCGCAAATCACAGTGCGGCTGTGGTCGTCGTTAGCCGCGCGGTACGCACAAGCGCGGATTCGAGACTAAGTGTAAAAACAACGAACACGAAAAATCAAAAACAATTATATTTTTAAAACACTGCGGTACTGCCAGTAGTCGGGCCGGAATACCGAATAAAATGTATGCGTGATCGAAATTATTGTCGTAACTCGACGACGGTGTAAAACCGAAAAAAAAAAAAAAACTTAAAAAAAAATCGAACAAACACTCGAAAACAGAACGTCCGCGCGCGCCGAACACTTTCACATAATAAACGGACTCGTAATCCAAAACACGGTGCGCGGTCGAACTGTCGGCTACGGGTTCACGGCGGAGACTGAACGCGACACGGGCACGGCCGCACTGGCCCGCGTACACGGCGGTCCGCTAGTTGTGCTGGCCGGCCTATAGGGGGCGCCACGTCACGGCGACCGTCCGTCGTCGGCGGCGGCAGCGTCCCCTTCCCGGCCGGCGCTGCTGCTCCCGGTTACGGTTACCCTGTGATTATCCGCCACCGCCGCCGCCGCCGCACACCGTACGGTAGTCCGACTGACGTTTTCCTACACCACCCGATTGTTAGGTATATTATACGATTTTTTTATTATTTTTTTTTTCTGTATTATTATTACGAAATCATTGTGTTATCTCGTTTTTCCGCTACGTCCGAACGCCAACCGCCGAGTGTCAAAAGTCGAAAATGATTTTTTTTTTTTTTTTTTAAAACGATTTTCTATACGCTTTTTAATTGTTTTTATGTTTTCAATAATGGAAAACTTCGGTTGCGCTTGTAGGTATGTCAGCCTGCAGTATTTATTCTTACATAAAAAAACACGATTTTTTTCCATTTTAATAACATTGTTCGGCACACTGCAACAGACCATAATATAATATTATACAATTTATACTTGAGCTGTAAACTTTCGCTTCGACGTATACTATAAACGTTTTAATTAATTTGCAGTCAAATGTATTCTTCTTCGATGAAAATTAAAGCGATTTTTCCAAAATAGTATTTGATACGCATTAATAACTTACTATAACGTAATAACCACATATTATAATTATATTAAGTTAGATACGTATAAGGAACATTTTGATTAGTTATTTGTGACAATATTCTTAATCGACCTAATATGATTATACTATTTCGTCAAATACAATACTATTTAAATGAAGCATTACACAGAAGTGTTACTTATTAGTTATTATGTTATCCGCTTATCCATTTATAATATAGAACTTATATAGGTACAGTAGTCACGTATTAGTTTACTAGTATGTTTAAGACGTACTTTTTTTTTTTATTAAGAATGTTTTCATAATATTATAAAACATACTTAACCAAACTGGTACGACGTACGCCACATACCTGATAGATAATTTTTTTCATCGTTTTTCGCGCACGCGACGACGTTAAAAAAAATTAAATAATATATCAAGAGATAATTTTTTTACCCAAACACGCCAATAATCTTAGCCTCGAGCCTTGAATAATATAACAATATTATATATGCATGTATAATATGGTAGGTATTTATGTTATATTCCCAGCATTAAATTTTTGTATGGTTTACGGTCGTTGATTATTCTTATTACCACATAGAAGAGTGAACTTTTTTTTTTTATTATTATTACTATTGTTATAGTGATTTTAAACTATTTCTGATACCTATATTCTATTTTCAAAAACAATTATTTATTTAAATATTAATTATTTATTGTTATAAAAACAATTATTTATTTACAAACCAAAATAATATTATAGGTACATATATACACATAAGAATATTTTTAAGACCTACGACGGTTAAAGCGTCTTTACACATAAAATGATTATGTTTTGGAAGGGTTTTAAAGACTCGTAAATAAAACTAGATCAAGTTATCCTCAAGTAATTGTGGTCTCGTATTTGGACGTCTTGTATGCTTGTATGTCTGACCCATTTATAGGTCGAGCAATGAGCATCCTTTATAATTGGCCAAATTACCTCGAACAAAGACCACATTTTGCTCGAGTGGGCATTTTAGTGCAGTCATCAGTATATTATTATTATAGTGATGCTGACCACTGCATTTGACGCACCGGAGTGGATGATAACAATTAAACGACCTTTCATTTCATAGTAAGTTCTACCTACACAATAATTTGTTCAGTTGAAAGTTAAGTGTATACTTAAACATACGACTGTCGATATTAATAATTTTAATTGTTACAGTAATAATTTTTGCTTAGTAAAGAATATTAACGTTCGTCAATACGTGAAGCGCGATCTATCGGACTATTTGTATAACACATTGAAATCGAGAATAATGTTATGTTTTATTAAATCTTAAGCCAGAAAATAGGTGGGTCGCACGTATTGTTAATAACTAATAAATAAATGACATATTGCATTTAAATATTTTATTAATACAAACACGTTTTACATTTATTAATTATTATTTAATTAATGATATTCTCTTTGTCTTTGAATTCCCTTGGTATATTTTATTAATAATTTTTTTGTAGTTCTTAAAACTGATCGAACGAGAATAAATACTACCCAGTAAAAAAATACATACAATTTTTAAAGATTAAACATTAAGCGGTTACCACCTACGTGTCTGATGATATCCTATTGCGTAGGTGACAGCCCTTGCGAATTCACCATGCAATTTTTTTTAATCGGTTATGCGATATACCGAGATAAGACGTGTGTTCGTAATTATTAAATTACCATGCCGACAATTTGTAAATATTTTATGCTCAATACCAACGAACGGTCAATATATCATGTCATTTAAAACGCCTCGCAGTCAATATATTCTTGCTAACGGGAATCTTATTAGTTGTTTGAAAATCGGAATGCGATTTTTCAGATATTAAAAAGTATAATTCCCATCATCGCTGCAGTACACGAACATGGAACATCATAAATAAACTGATTATATTAACACTGAAAGAACCATAATATGAATTATAAATCATTTTAACGATGAATAGGTATTACAGGTACCTAATTGATATTACGCCGCACTGTTCAGTTTACCTGTTTATATGAATAAACCTATTTATTATTGGTACCGATTAATTAATATGTTATTATGTTGAATATAAATTGCATAATAATGCCTTTTGGTTTTGTTTGGCTATATTGCCATAAAATATTAGTATTCAAATGCACAAACAACTTTTAAAAATATCACATACTTAAACATTCGAGAAACAAAAAAAAAATAATAAACGAAAACACTCGAAAGAAAAGCAATATATTTCAAGTGTCGACAGTAAAAATATGATCGTTCGATATTTCTATACGCACACAATTCATATATATATATATTATTTAGTGTTATTATAGAGATCGTGTGACGGGTGAAAGAATTTTCGGGGTGTATATCTCTGGCGTTGGGTTAAAATGATTTATAATATTATATACCTATAATATAATATATTATTGTGTTTTGTGGTAAAAACTGAACGGCGAGAACGATTTTGGCCGTGTACCGTTAACGGCGCACATTACTGTAGCGTATTGTGTACTTATAATTTATATATATATATATACAACATGAATCATATAATATATAAACTTACCTATAACATGTGAATGTGCGTATGGATTGAACGGGCGAGTATACACATACACATACAAATATATAGGCGCACAATGAAAACATTGGAAATCGAAAGGGACGGGTTTTTATTTTTATATAATCATTATTGTTATTATTATTATTGTATATACATTTTTTTTTCCGGTCGACCGAACCGCAGGGACAGTTTCGATATAATACACAGACGGAACCCACGCGGTGATGTGTGCGTATACCTATACGTTATATTTTTATACCTGCCGATATACCTATGTCGTACGCGTATAATGGATACATAATACATATATATGTATATATTTAGGTGTACGCATACGTCGTTATTTTATATTGTTGTCCGGTGAAACGAATGTCAAAAATTAAAAACGTTTTACGAGCCGGAGAAAAGGAATTTTACGTACGAAATCTTTTCTGAAAATATGGGGGTCACCGAGGACGAGGGCCTGCGGTTTTATCCGCATCGACCGTGTCACATGTGGCGGCGGCTGCGGCTATCTGGTCCGAAATCTTTACAATCGTTTAAAAACCTCATCTTACATGTGTGTGTGTGTGTGTAACGAGAGGTTGTCGCTGTGTGTTGGGTGACGGAGGAGGGATGGAAGAGAAAGAATGCTTGTGAGGAGGGGGAACGAGTTTTTGTGGCCGCCGGCTAATGAAGTCTATAAAGACGCGCGCGCGCACAGAGATGGACACACGGAGAGAGTTTTGGGTTGCTCGTGCGTCTCTTGTTCCACCGCCGCCGCGTGATGGAATTACAAGGCAACTGTGTGTAATAATAATATAATGTGTGTTACTATCATACATGTATATATATATAAAGGTACCTACCTAGTAGGTACGTGGGAGGAGGCCAAAGTGCCGGTGGTAGTGTATGAAATGTAGTATATGGTAGTATTGTGATGACCATAGGTACCTACGAGACAGGGGGGAATAAGAGTTTAAAAGTGAGAGAGAGGGAGAGAACGACGTCTCTATGTGTGTGTGTGTGTGGACCCCTTTTGAACCCGCGACCGATAAATCTGAAGATGTGATCCTGTCGAACCTTTGCTCATAAATCATAGTACATACCTATACATACATATATAATATATATATTATGCAGTATACGAACGTCCTGTCAAGACCAGCGCGCGCGCCAGACAACTACTACAGTAATGATAATAACAATAATAATAAAATATATTTAGGTGTACAACACTCCCGCTCGCACGCTTTCAGAGATTTTTTACTCGCGATTTTTGTACGACATGACAACAATAATATTATATAGAAGCACGCGCGGTTCCCCCTGGATGACCTCACTTGTGGACGAATACGATTTATATATGCGAGCGAATCGAACGTCGCGGGAAAAAAAAATAAAATTATAATAGACTCATTTTGTGCAACGTTTATCATACCTCTGCAACCATATAGGTACTCTCCAAGCGATCGTAGCATATGACGTACTGCATTTATTACGTTATAAACTTATAATATATATACTATACGTATATTATACAATATATATACCGTATAATAAACGTCTAATGTATAGTACGTACTCGTCTGCCTACCTACCTACCTAATCAACCGTCGCCGCCGTTCAGGAGTTCCATCCGCCCGCCTCGAGGAATGATGGGCGTTTTTCTCAAAACGTGAATATCAGAAAAAAAATGGAAAAAAAATCTTTTGTCGAAGCAGTCGCGTGTATGTATATACATACGAGTACTTTAGGCTGACAAGCACTGCACTACTGCAGCATACGATATAATAATAATACGAATGCAGTTCAACAACGGATAATACGCATCTTGGTTTCGCGTCGTCCGAACGTAGGTACATTCGAGTTCAAAATATAAAAAAAGTATTATAATACGTATCATATAATAATCGTCTAGTGTGGGTAAGTATACCGTACAGCTATGTATAGACAATAATATTATACTAGCCATATTATACTTGTCCACCTGCACGAACGCAGTACGTCCTGGCACGCGAGTACCGAGAGACGACTGTTGGATATAGGTATACTTCAACATCTCTTCTCTATATCTGGGCGCGTTTGCATAAACAATTGAAATAGTGTTAGACGTGAAAATTTCGACGAGTACTCATATACAAAACATAATAGCGAAACAAACAAAAAAAGACAACGACTGCGACTACTAATGTTTGGAATGTCAAATTATCACTCATCGTATCCATCGGGCGTACTTAAACCACATTCTAGTTAACACCCTTTGTCTTGTAAATACTTAATACAATTATTTAACATATTTTTGAACGGAAATCGTGCATAATAATTATTATAATGCCCGGCTATGTCTATTATAATATAATATAATATTTAAATGTATACGTCCAGAGAAATTCAATATTCGTCCTGTGCTCTGGCGATTCACTAAGATATTTTGTATTCTTCTACAATATTATCTCATAGGTAGGTATGGTTTGTTTATAGAACATTCCAAAATGATAAACGATAAATTTCTATGCATATGACCAGTATAACTAATATATATATTTGTATGTGTATAAAAATAGGAATTATAGCATTTATGTAAATCTATAATAAAACAATAGAGACGTTTCTAGAGAAAAATATTCATGTCGAATAGGACGACGCGTTTAAACTGGCGAGACCACATCGCATTTTTAATTGAATCCCGACTATGTATATAATATTGCATGCGTATAGTTTTATATTATTATATTATTACCTTTGCGAGATACTGTAATATAGTACAATCATGTTTTATAATATTCTTAAATTTAAATAATAATATCATGGCTGTAGTAGAGCCGATTGTTCTGTTGATACGATATACGCAGCCGTAAATTAGAGAAAAAGCAATTATTTTAATTATCGTGTTATACACAACGAGCCGGAGCAGCCAGTCATTATAATATCGGCGCGTACGTTATGGCGGTATGGTATATAAATGTATTAAGTATAATGATATACCAAAGTGGTGTGTAGCCGCGTCGTCGCGGTCAGTAGCGCGCCTCCACGAGCAATGGTACGATAATTATACATATTTTATTTTATGTTATTAGGTATCGAGTGCTACAGCGTTAAGTATAATACTGAGAATAAATGCAACTAAATTGTAATTGATTCGAAGTGTTGGTAATTTTTCTTAATAACCACCGTCGTGTTTAATAATATTATGTACACAGATGAGATTTGTCTTACGGTCGTCGTCGTAGTCGTCGTCATCTTAGGGTACGATAGTCGGAGCGGCATTTACAATATACATTAATATACTGCCGTCGGAGAACTTCCATCGCATATTATAATAGTATATACGTATATATTTAATATTATTATTATTATTATTTAGGTACCTACGACTCCAAAGCGACGTGTACTGCAGCCGGGTCCTGCGCGGGATCGCCTCGAGCTGATATTATTACCCGGTTATCGGACGGCTATACCGCGCACACGGAGACGGATGGCGAGGTACAGTGTGAGACACAGAGAAAGAGAGAGATTGAGAGACGGAGAAGACGACTACAGTGTACAAGCGGCGGCGTATAAAGTCGTGTGTCTGCGGTGGTGGTATGGATGGGTGCTGATGATGAAAAATTACTACTCTTTCTAATGGTCCCACTTGTTACGGACGGCGTGTGTGTGTGTCTGTGTGTGTACGATGGTCACGGTCAAAAAACGTGTGTTCGAGAACGTGTTCCGCAGCCGAGTGTAGTTTTCGTATATATTATATTATTATTATGATTAAATATATACGGCCACATGGGTTTATAATATAATATAATAATACGACGATGTACAAATGGTCGGTGGCCGTCACCGATGCCGCGCGGCAGCGTACTAATTCGAACGGGACACGACTTGCAGAGTCGTAGAACACAAAAATAATAAAAAAGATACGCGACGACGATACAGTTCGCGACACTACGCGTGGTATATTAATATTAGTATACTGTGGTCGAGCGCCACCTCTTATAATTATTGTACCATTTGCACCTGTATACCACGCGCGTACTATTTTTGAGCCCGCAAGACATTAGATACATTATTTTTATATCGCGGTGTGCGGTTCTTCGGCGAGAACGGTGTGCTTGAGGGAGGGTGAAAAGCCGTTTTCGAAATAAATATGCGGCGACGACGACCTTGGATGTATTTCGAAGACGTCGCGTTGACGGCGCGTAGAATCGCGTACACCCGGTGCGATAAAGTAATAGTACAATATGAATATTATATACGATGCCCGTCGAATATAATAATATATACGCACCAGACAATAATATAATACTGACACGAGTCGACGACTCGGCGAAACCGCGGGGATTCCGTCTCTCACCTCCGCCCCCTCCGACCAGCCCAGGAAATGACTCACCACCACTAATATTTATGGGAATCGAACACCCCATATATTATATTCATTATTATTATTATTATACTCTTCTTCAATAATGTACCGCGGCCATTAAGTCGACATCATCGCAACTCATTGCACTCCATCAAACAACGCCATCAACACTGGCTGCTGCAGACACCACCCGGTTGCAAGTCGGGTATATGATATTAAACGGCAATGATATTTGCGATTCAAAACACCCCACGGAAAAGTTAAACGGTGTACGTCGTTATAAATATTATAATATAATATTATATTTCGTGTACATTACGATCTCCGCGAATCCTACGTCGGAATTCGCGACCCAACCGTCAAAACATATTATGCATATAATATGAAAAAGCATTCTTTAAGTGCTCGGTGTTGCAGAACAACAGTTAAGTTCTCCTCCGAACTGACGGCGTGTTGTCGATTTTAGGAAAAATATTGTTATGCATTTACGTTTAATGTCCAACTCGTATAGTTTTAATTGAGAACGTTAATCACTCGAATTTTATGGAATTTTATAATTTCGTTTACAAGTAGTAGTAATACTCGTATATATTATCTTATTTATAGGCGTATAGCTCCAATAAATCTACTATAGTAGTAAACCGTTGACAATAAAAACGTTTATACTCTTGCATGCATAGTGTAATAATAATATAACCTATAATCTAACTAGAGTGTTCTCAAAGTATAAAAAAATATTGACTTATTGTTACAACTTAAAACAACAGTAAAATGAATCGTAGTCAGTAATGTATTATGAGCTAGAATCTAGAAGGTATTTTAGTTTTTAGATTTAATTAATATTTTTTATCCTTCGTACAATTCTTATTTTACTCTTTAGTAGAAGGGGAACCTTTGTACCTGCATTAAAAAAAAAAAAGTTTTAGTATATGATTAGACGTTATAACATAACTGGTATATAATATTATTTTTAAAGACCTTTTAATTCAATAGACTTCAAAATGGTTACACACAAATAGGTAGGAAATAATTTTCTTTTAATTAACAATTTATACTAAATTAATACCTTATACCTTGTTGAAGATAATATTATATAAGCCTTTTGTGTAACTCTCTAGAACCAACTAAAACGACTGTTTATTATAGTTATTTAGTTAGATTGTTTTAATATAATGCAAACTAAAATTTTCAAGTTTTAAAATTAAAAAGATCTAACTTTGTAATATAAAAAAAAAAAAAAATATGTATAATATTTCAAAACTATAATATTATTGTTATAAATTAGTTAAAATGTTTGAAAATTTTTTTGCTTCTAAGTAATACTTAAGTTTAAAATTAATGAACATTTAAGTTTTTTAGATTATCTTCTAACGTACCTACAGCACATAATTTGATTTTATTTTCGAAACATGAAGTATACCCTCACGGTTATTTGTTCCTAATTTTCTAAAAAGCTACTGGAGAATTCTAAAAACAACCTTTTTAAAGTACGGTCAGTGGTAAATTTCCAATTGGTTGATAGGTTTGAACGAACATTTTAGTTCAATTCCGAAATAGTGGTTTTAAAATAATAATAATAATAAAATTCACAATATTTTTTGTAAAAATAAACCAATCCATTTCTCATTCCCATTTGAATCGAAAATAAAGTCAACGGCTACTAAGACTTTTATCATCGTATTTTCTGATCGGTCGACATCGTGGAGTGACAATATTATTGTGTTCAGTAAAACGCAATCGTATTCTAAAAAATACTATTACGGTAAAGCACACAAATATGTTTAAAAACAAAACGATGATGACGATGTCGGGAATGCCCTAATGCGTCGAAATAAACTGTCACATACTGAAACACAAATGGTCAGAGTACTTTTTCCAGTGTGAGTAGGTTTCTCATTTCCTCGAATTTCTGTTTCGACTTTTGACAGATCGTAATATTGCTCCTCGTCGATCGCAAACCAACCGAAGCGCAATGTTCGAACGCCTGCAATATTTGTGTATTTTTTTCCATTATTTCCCAACATATTGTACGTTTACTGTTTGTTGATTTGTTTCAGATAATATTCACGTGCGATTATACAAACTATGACGAGCGACATTATAATATTGTATTTTATTTTTACTGTTTTTAGTGATATCGGCGAGAGAACAATCGTTCTTCGATGTGCGCATCTCATGTGGCGCGCACGTACGTATAATTGCATACGCGGTCGCAAGCCAAGGAAACACAACCATCTGATGATCTTATCACGCCTCAATAAATACTAATAATATTGTAGAAGTATATAATAGGAATCAATATTGTACTGTTGCTACCTCTGCTGTTTTACTTGTATAATTACATTACGCCTCTTTCAGTGCGTATAAATTACAGTCTGTTGCAGTCGTACGCTAAAAAAATAAAAATTTCTATTTTCCGTGTCATTTTCCCGAAATTCGAGAGTAATATTGTTCGGTAGGCGATGATAGTGGACTGTATGTTTTAACTACTCAAAATAATAAATAATTGTAGACGATGTAAGTTTTATACTAGGTGATGGCCTACTATTTGCAAATCAGCATAAAGAAATAATAATTGGGACACAAATGTCGCGGGTTATACTACTATGATAATGCGCTTGAAATATAATCGACGTCAATTATTAAAAAAAACCGACTAGTGACAACTGATATTTATATTATTCTACATTTTAGTTTTTTCGTAAAATTGAATGAAGATGAGTTTGTCATTTGCATTATTTCGAATCGAAATTTTAATATTATATTATCGTCTGGTTGTAAATTAATTTGGAGCATTATATAATAATGGTCAGTCAGTTGTGTTCTATGGTTAATGTTTATACACATAGATAATACTTCAAATTTAATATTTGTAAATTTCAATGACTATACGTATTTTATTTAATTTGACTAGGATCAATATAATGTATTATTATTTTATACTAATTATTGTTGTGGAAAAAAATGTATTATACAATAACTAAATAAAATTAATTATACTTCATGATTTAAAATTGAATCTTTGTTCGTAATTAAGTTTGTTTATATTTAGTTTCATAACTATAATTATTATTTACACTAAATTGAGCTTTATAAAGATTGCGCTAGATACATCGATACATAGATTGTATATTTATTGAAATTTATCAATTTTTAGTTATTATTGGTGTAATCTTTATAAACTATTTAAGCATCAGTTAATCATATACAGTTTTTTTTATGCCAACATAACACTGAACAATATAGAAAGAAAAATACAACCTATTAAGTGTAATATACATTTCAATCGTCTTCTGGTTTCGAAATAAATTTAATAATTTATAAACATCGTTTATCATCGTGTTAATTTTCTATAGTCTTTCGTGTATTTGTATTTTGTACATTTTTTTTTCCACTGAGTCTGGAATTCAATTGTCTCGTCTATATTTTTGTGCGGCATTGTTTTATACGTTTAACATATCAATTTAAATGATTCTTCAGAAACGGCTTGCTGAATATAATATATAATATTCAGGAGTGGCATTGTTAAAGAAAACCCATAATAACATCAACATTATTAATAATATTTTCTCGTAGTATATGCACAATGTACTAAACGCACACATTCGCTCGCTCTGATGTCAGTTGATTTTAGAATATTCTTTTTTCTCCGTCGAAAACGTTATGTTTTCTAGTTTTTTTTTCTCAAATACACACGTGTATATATATATTTTTTTTATTTATTTTTTTATTTTTTTACTGCGTGCTACGACTACGGCCATAGTTGAATAAAATATATATATATATGATGACATCACAATTTATGTCGTTTTTGTGTTCCACAATGAAACACTCTAAACGACAACACTATTCAACGAACCTATTTCACACGTGCTTTCAGATAATTTTTTTTTCATATTACTTTTCTTCGCGTATATTCGTATTATACATTTCTACTTTATATTGTCTGATTTTATGCTGCTGCAGAACATAATAATATTATGTTGTATAATTGTCACCCGTATTTTGATCATATCCATGCCAATTTGTAAAGGTATCTTATAATAATTATTGTATATTATTATGCGTTTACAGGTGCATATTTTGAAACTGAAATTCGTATGGTAAATGCAAAGTAAGTTTTGTTCGATACACATTATCGACTAGGTAATATAATACCGTTCAACAATAAACAGGCGTTGCT
The DNA here is from genome assembly GCA_009835225.1 of Aphis craccivora. NCBI lineage: Eukaryota > Metazoa > Arthropoda > Insecta > Hemiptera > Aphididae > Aphis > Aphis craccivora. The sequence continues at coordinate 37,494 of VUJU01001486.1, read as the reverse complement.
TTTGGGAAAACGACATGTTCAGTGGCCATGATTAAAAACACTACTGTGAGCACCGTATCATCAATACGAACAAAATAATAAAGTATAGATTTATTTCTGGGAATGCATTTAGTGTTGTTTAGGAGTAGCCTCAATACTCAGCTACTATTTAGAAACACATTTATTTTTATGTACGCGACTTTTTGATCACTTTGTATTATTAATAGACCACACATATACTTTATAATAATTAATAATATAACATTAACATATTGAATAATATTTAATAATATATTGTACACCTCTCGTGCAGTGTATATTAAACTAATCCTCGGGACCTCGTTATTTAAAACATACGACGTATAAATCATTTTCCTATAGCGCTCAATAAAATTAAATCATGCAAGATATATATTATTATATATATAATACCTTTGTGTATACAGTCAAAATAAAATTATTGACAAGTTGACTAAAAAAATCATTTAAAAGTGCCTGTTGTTGACAAATACCTAACTTATAACAATATAACTTATAATAATAACCTAACAGCAGGCTTTTTTGAATCGTCTTTTATACTAAACCTTTTTCAAACTATCTTCAAAGTATTTTCGTTATATAATTCGAATCTCCTCTTTAGAGATAATATTTTGGTTTCAAAGTTTTGACCGACATCGTTCAGTGGAGGAAAATAGTTCATGTAGTCAATTTAAGTAATTTTCCCTAATTAATAAGTCTAAACGTTTATGTAATTGAGTTTATATTGTAGACTTTCCAAACAAAAATTATCGTTAAAATAATAACAATTCTAACTTTAATTTCAAACTTGTATAAATACATGTATATACTTACAATTTAAATGCGTACTAGTGTGGTAGTTGAAAGATGATAAAAAGAAAAAATAGTATAATAGTCGAAAAAAAATATCTAAAATAATTTGACGTAATAGAAAACTTTATTTATAAACTCAGTTTAATCTTAAACATTCTAAAATAATAAAAAATGCATTAGGTAATTTTAAAAATCTTCGAAATGTGCAAAAATATGCAAAATAAATATAGTATATATTTTATTTCCAGTAAATATGACGGATTGCTATCTTATTTAACTATAGTTTGAATTTACAAAAAAAATATACCTATATATATATTATATATATACATATACAAAATGCATGGATGGTATGTATTATCCCATTGATTTAAATACAATTTGAATTTAATCTATTGTCATCCTAATTCCTAACATTAAATATTATGATAGATTTTATTGTTAAATATGTAACATATAAATATATATATGTATAATATGCTAAAATGTATAGGTACCTAATTATCTTATACGTATTGAATTGAACAATTAGGTATTATTTATTTAAGATTGAAGCTCTATGTTATGACGAAGTACCTCTTTATTATGTTATTTTAATGTCCATCAATTATTATTACTTTTATATTATTGATGAGCCTATTGTTTAATTCAGCTATAAAAGATTGCTTAACAAAGAATTTAGTAAAAAAAAATAATTGTACATAGAGTAATTTTTCAAAAACAACGATTACATTAAACACGATAGGTGATATGTGTTGTGCATTATGAATAACTTAAATCTTTATAGTAATAACTCAAAAATGTCAATTAATCAAACAAAATAAAATAGAATGTAAAAATATAACTTACAGTGAGTATTAAATTTAAATTTTATAAACTAAAAAATGAAAAAAGAGGTGTTTATACGTAACGCGTATAGTAAAAAATAATATTTTTACCGTGTCATGTGTCTTAACTTTGTTTCTGACTTGGAATATTAGATTATACAAAATTGGAAAATAACTTATTTATCTACTTGAGTACGGGGGGTTATATTAACATATGATACGAAAGTTATGTACATACGAGTATATACATAATATATATATATATATATATATAAACTCTGTCGACCCTCGTAAAGATTTTTCTATAACAGTATTAAAACAAAACCTATTTATCAAAGAAAAATCCATCGAACTTCCTCACATTACAAAGTTAACATAATAATATTATTGTCATTCTATGTTTATCATCACCTACGCAGTACACGCCAAACAAATAATATTTTATTTTTTTTTGGAACCCTTGTAGTTTTATACACATTTTTTACTAACTCATCGATCATTTATACGCTTAAAACGAGAGGTTCTTTTCAAATTACCATCGCATCTTCATTAAGAACATAAAATAATCTGTGATTTCAATAGTAAGTATACCACAAAACATAATCAGTGAAATAGATAGGTATAGCAAATAAATCGTGTGCATCTAACGACTAAAAGAAGTATTCACATTTCATATACTTTTCAAGTCTATTCTTTTTTAATCTTTATATTACAATTCAAAATAAAAATTATTTTTAATTGGTATTCGAATGTTTTGTTTTTTCTATGCAACAAACACAGGTTTTTAAATTCAAATTATTTAATAAAATTATTTTCTGTGCCTTCGAAATAAAACTTATAAACCAACTTGTTTGGTCCAATTATAAATAAAATAGATGTTCATACGACGATAGAAAAAAACTCATAGAAACATTTCAAAATTATAAAGAATATAAATTTAAATGTAATATGTTTTGTATCTTTTTTTATAGTAATATTTTATCTGTTTAAATTAAATATTAATTTAAAATCCTACTTATTTCTAGACATTAACTTGAAAACCGTCGCATGTAATATGTATAATATATTGAATTTTGTTCACCTATAATGGTTAACTGTATTCAATTGGATTTGTATTACAGTTGAAGTATGTGAAATGATAAAGGTTCGCATTTCAGCATCTCAGCTATCTATATCAATCTCATTAAATATCTCAAGTGGATTTCATACTTCAGTTGACTTAATTAAGATGTTTAAGCAATCTTTCGAGAGATTTCAATTAATAATTCTCCTTTAGTGGTTTATATCGTTTAATATTATATGTTCATCTCTCAGCAAACATGAAATGAATACCTGAATAATTGTAATGTGCATAAGTAAATTATGTGTATATACATTTTTTTTTTTTTTATGTGTAGGTTTGTATAGCTATAGAAAATACGTTGCTGTACCTATACTATACATCACGTCATATATACGTCTTGTAAATAAAAGCCATTAATTTGTTAAACGCAGTATATAGAGTCAAATAATTTATACTCCTATTAACATAAAGTATGATGGTAGAAAACTAGCGGTAGTAGTAAGAATCATTTAATTACACGGTTTTCTAAATTTGAATTTTGAGTAGGTAGATAATGTACATTTATTCATATATATTTTGACCTAATTGATGATCGAATGACATAATCGTATATAGCGCAGGACTGGCAAGAACAAAACCGCTCGCGGCGCCGGCCATAGACAAATATATTTCAAGATATGGAACTCCGTAAAAAATGCAATCAACGTCATAACACTGGGTAACTTATGACTCAGAGTCTACGTGTAATTGGCACGTCAGTGTACACGCGCGGATATCGATGGAAGAAAATATCAAAAAGGACGTATTATACAGTGATGTAAATAAGTAACGGTTCGAGACGACGGCAAACAAAAAAATGGGTCGGAGATATTAAGAACAACACCAAACTACGACCGTGGACAATTCTCATTATATTATACGAGTGATATCTTCTCGTTTACGGGCTATAAGCTCTGACGTCGGGGTTGTAACTATACGGACTGTAGCGAATATTATACGCTCGCCGTACTACAATCGTCTATATGTATATATAATATTATTACATTATTGTTGGTCTGTAAAAACTCGTTTCGCTAACGGCGCATATATACTTCTGCGATTAAATGGCTACTTGAAACGAATAGTGCCCGAGATCGCGTTCTGAGATACGTAATATATGTGTGTGTGTGTGTGTGTGTGTATGTTTTCTTTGCAAGAAGAACAGAAACAGTCGTGATCGCGAGGTCTCTCGGGACTTATCAGCTAAGATCGCGATTTTTTTTCAAAAATATTTTTTCTCCGTTGGCCTCTTTTTAACTTAATCATTGAGCATTAAACAACACATATTGTTATATTATGTATGCGACGTTATAGCGGGTACACACAGTGCACACATGCGCGTGATATAAACATTTCACATTGTCACCGACGGTTAGAAAAATAAAATGCTAATATTAATAATAGTGAAACGAAGAATTGTATGGAGTTTGTGTCAAACAAGTTAGTCTTTCTGGAAAAAAAAACATTATTATCTATAGGCCGGGCGGGCGCTTGTATTTATCGTCGTTCGTCGTCGTCGTCGTCGTCATATAAAACGTATTATAAGTTATAACGGGCAAAGCCGAGTAATATATATCCACACACATGCACGCACGAACGTTAATAATATTATATCTAATAGCCTTACAGCTACTTGATCCAAGGTTGGAATTTTCAGATTACAGTCATTGTTGCAGGGGACTGCCACTCGCCGCCGCCGCCGCCGCCCTCGCCGTACTGCCGTTGTGTATAATATTTTGTATATTAACATATTACAAGAAAGCAACCATATTAGACCGTGGCCTGTAGGGCTAATTATTAATCCGGACCCCGTGTGAACGAAAATACGAGACTAAGAGGGGACACGTTAAGTTATTATCCAGTTTCATATTATATTATTTTTTTACCTTCAAAGCCTCACACTAATTTACAGCCGCGGCGCGAGGAATACTATTTTTAATAAGTATTTACGTATAATCGATACGCGGAGTCGGCGGGTTTTGTTACGATTACGATTCGAAAAAATAAGTTATTGAATTACGATGGTTCGGACAGGACACAGACAGACACAGATATGCCGTCCCTAATGCGAATAAACAGTCTAATCGCGTTTCTATTTTCATCGCTCGTATTATAGTTGCCTGCTATACATGAAAGTCGAAAGATATTATTTATTCCATGTGATTGCGAATGCATCCGGTACAATATTCATACGTCTGACTGTGCAAGGCTTAAAAAAAGGATTCATGACAGGAACATACATTTTAAAATACAAAAGTACTACGTCCAACATATACATTTACGATAATAATCATTTAATTGGTACATCATAAATTGTTGTCATAATAAAAATAATGTCTTTATCGAATACTTAATATACTCAAATAGTCTTATATATTATGTATATACAACCATTTATATTTTTTATGTGATATATTATAAACATTTTGAAACAACTTCAAAGATCTATTATTGTCTAAAATAAATAATATTTGCAAGCATTTGTTTAAAATGTAATAATACATTTAGACGATTTATGAAATCTATCAATAATTTATACTATTGTTTTAAATAAGATAGTATGATAGTGTTATTAAATGTAAATAGGTACAATATTATACTATAATCTTATCTAAAAAAAGACAACTTTATAACACTAATGAATCATAGTATTTTCAACACCATTGGATAGTAAGAATACACACAGTAATTTTATAGAATATGAATTATAAAGTACCTACTTAATAGTTAAAGAAATAAAAAAATGTTAAACATTTATTTAAATATTTATTTATTAACTAATTTATTGTTTACGTTTAAAATACATCAATATGCAGTCAAAGTCTAGATATTACAATAATCACGAAAAAAATTACTGCTTTGAACTCATATTTTCATAAAAAAAAAATGTTACAGTGTAGATTTCAAAGTCAGTATCTTATTAAAATTTGAGTAAAAATTATTATATCACACAAAAGTAAAAACAATATAAATAAATTAGTTAGCAACTACTCAAAGTTTTCTTTGTTAAATTGTATATATGGTTTTGAAAACTTATTTTTGGAATGAAATCCGAGTTATTATTTACCAGTTACCACTACCTAATCTGTTGGCAAAACAAAACATAGTTTGAAATTTAATTAAAAATTTGTTACTAAAACAATTACTTGAATTACTGTTAATTTTGTTGTTTTTAAAACAATGTATAAAACAACTCAATAATAACATCATTAAAGTTATTAACAAAAAGCCATTCATATTATGCATACCTACTGTAATAACTAGGTTTAATTATAATATTTTATTCTCATTTATCATTTTATGTTCATACAAATATATTTAAATTCTAATTTGTGGATTATCTACACATTTATTCATTTAAATTAAAACGAGATTTTTAATTTATAATTTTACTCTTTTGTCTTTAGTGTCTTGGAAACATTATGTTTACAACTTAACAAATATTTTCAACATGCTGCTAGTTGTTAATTGTTTCCTGCTAAGTAGAGAAAATTGATATCGATGAAATAATATGTAGCACACTATTTAAATTCATTGTACGTAAAATATTATGATTAAATTTTACAAGAATATATTGCATGTACAAATTATTTATGTTGTTAATAAAAATATTAATTAATAATTATATGTTCATAAAAATCAGATCTGTGGATAATTGATTGTTAATTCATTCATTTTATTTACCTATTTAAAAAAAAAAATTCATAAAATATGTACTCTGCATAAATCTAAATTTTTTTTTTATTAACGCTGTAAAATTTCTACAATTACTCGTATTTAAACTATTATTATACCTTTTATTATGAATTATGAGTCCCATAAAAAAGTAATGAACATGTTAGATAACATTACTAGCATGTTAAATATATTGTTAAATTTAAATACCTAAGCAGAAAATAAATAAAATATTGTTCATTTAAAAAATAGTTATAAATAAAATAATTATCTTTCGTTGAAAAAATAAATATTGAATATTACATAAGAAACACAATTTCCAATTAGAAAATAAAATTTATTTATCAAAAAAAAAAAAAAAAAATACAGTTATAACGTACCTAACAATTTTCGATATTTTGGTCAATACTACACTGACTTTTTAATACTTTAGGGAGTGGAGGGTTTAAAACTTATTTAACTTTTCCCAAGCATCCTTTTAATGATATTATATACACACTCCCCAACTACTAACACAGATTAATTTTAAAGTACCGTCCTTCGTGCCCGTCACATGCATTTATTTTCTGTACCTTAACACAACTACACTAATTATGCAAATATTCAAACCAAATAATAAGTATAGTCAATAAGAATCTATAAATTCTATTAATATAAATATTTTGTACATATAATTACGTGTTCATTACGTGTAAAATATTGTATCGAAATTTATACGTCCCGTAATAATAGGTACACATCACAAATAAATATGATACAATTAATATTTTTCTGAACAAATAAAGTATAATAAATATTAATCTGTTTCGTGTTAATAAATTATACTTTGATTTCGGTATAATATAATATATTTTGTTATCATTAGCTATCAATTATTATTCACTTGGTGTCAATTTAAAATGTTGGACAATTTAGAAATAAGATGCATATAATTATTATAATCATACATTAACAGACTCCGCAATTTGTGTTTGCTAGTTATTTTAATATCGTATACCCAATCTAAAATCAACTTTCTTCTTTTTAAAATTTAAATTGAAACTAATTCGTTTTAAATTTGAATTAATTACGCATAAAAATTTGTATTTTACCAAAACATTGCGGTTTATTACTATTGTTTCTTTATTTTATTTTATCTTCTATCAAGGTCGACACCGTGTCGAAAAGATTGCTCCATAGTATGTTAAAGACTATTTGGCTAAATCGATTGAAAATATTTAACAGGAACCTCGCGTATTATACATAGGACACTTGCATACATCACACGAACAGTGAAGATTTGAAGAAGTCGTACACACTTATAAGTTATATAATACAGTTGCAGAGTTCTATTGTATTTTTCACCGCGGGAACGCTGAACCCCTTTGAACCCTCGACGTCAACAGCACACACACGCTAACTGAGTAGCCACACTATCCTTTACAAATACCCCATAGAGTCTATAACGCTAGTATCAATCGGATTCATAGAAGATAAATCCGTTATTCATACGCACGACCCTTATGTCACCTCTATCGGAATATCCTGAATTATTGTACGGCCAGGAAACGGGTTAAGAACCGTTTTCATTATTGTATTGTCCCGTCCGTAGGGGATCGGTCATGTTCACGTACATCGAAAATGACATTATGTCTTTCATTTCGTGGTATATAACACTTAATAATTCAATAAAATGTTATTTGTACAGTTATTTATCCATCCGTATAATATATTATGTGTACATATCAATAACATTGCCTAGTGTTTGAGATCGTTATCTGAACAGCGCCACGCTGTGTACCTACACACCTCGCAATACCGGATTAAAATAATAAATCAAATAAAAGCAGTTTCGAGAAAAATCTATACAAATATGATATTGGTTTAACTCTTGATATTTAATTGGAAAAAAAAATAAACAAGATTAATAGGTAATGAAAAAGAATGTTAGGCAATAGAACACTAAATAAAAACGAATCTCTCTATTCGTGCAGTAAAATATTAAATGTAGTAGGAGGTATGTAAAAACGTAAAGTATAAGACAATTGTTTTGAATCATTACTTTGAATATTACTAGTTTTATCAAAAATGTATGGAAGTAATTTAAAGTAAAAAGACTGTGTTGTAAAATGTTAAACCCCGATTTCTTTCCATTATTTTGTACTATTTCGTGTTTTACACAAAAATCTAATGATAAATTCGAAAAGATACTTTACAGTACCATTTATTTTCAGTTTCCAATCTATTGAAGTGCCACATAAAACTTTTTAAACTTTCATATTACTGTAAAAAGTGCTTTAAGAAAAAAAAGTACACATTATTTTTGAAATGAAATATATTCTTCACTCAGCACAAAATCTAAATTCAAAGCTCGAACATAAAAAAGAACGTGTTTCTTAATTATATAAATATAAAATGCGCATTACAATTATATTTTAAAAAAATTCAAAAATTCAAAATATAAACTTAATAATATGTGGTTTGAAATTTTAAACTTTATATTTGCTTGTAATATAATATACTTAATACAAAAAGATAATATTATCTGTTTTGCAACTACAGGTTAGGAACCAATAACATAAAAAATATCATATTATCACACATAAATTGACAGAAATGACAATACGTGTTTTACGTTATTATTAGTTCCAATCAGTAGCGTAACTGCGTGTATGCAAACCCTGAGTTGCGGGGAGGGGGTGCGGTAATTTGGGACCCTTCGTTAAAGTAAATTTAATTCCCGGCGAAAAAAAAATAATAATCGCTTTTTTCAAATCAAAAGTGTTATTTATGTTTATAATAATCTATTATACAAAATCGTATATCGAAATCGTATAGTAGATGTTTAATAATGATCTGATCGTGTAGAAATATACACCATAACAATATTAACGATAAAGCGTTTTATCGCTCTATGTCTCCAGTCTACAAAGTTATGTAGTGTGACAGTACGTGACATGTGTATAGATCGTTATGCGTGTATCTTAACCATTGATTATAGATAGCAGTTTTAGAGTGATTTTAATATAATTTTGATCATTTATTGTATATTATATTAAATGTATTTAAATATTTTTGTATAGAACATAATTAAAAATATATATACTTTACATTTTTTAAATAATATATCTAATATTATACCAATATATTAATATGAATAAAAAAAAGTTTTATCTAGTTCTCAAAAAAGGAAATTAAAAGAAGAAAAAAATAAAATTATTTCTAAACTTCTGAAAATTATATCCATGTTTCAAAGACAGTAGCATCAATTAAACAAGTACTTTGTTTGATTATGGGCAAAATTAAATTTTATTTGGAAATTAAATATTTTCTAAATATGTATTGTATAAACTTGATTTTTTTTCTAATAAATGTCTGGTGTGTATGATAAAACAAATATAATATAACAGTCAGTTTTATGTTTATAACACTAAAACCTCAAATATTTTAAATTAATAATTATTATAAATAATTTTTCTTGACCTTATAATATTAGGATCAGTTATTAGAAGATATTCCCAAATACTCGATTAGTAATATTCATACAGTTACTGTTGTGTCAATTGAAAATAATCCACATAATTCAACATTTTCAACTATTATTGATGTACAAAATTAAAAAAATATCTATGTATAAATTGTTAAAAATATAAAATTTATACATTAAGTAATTATTGTATAATATTAAAATATAAGCATTGTCATTTTTTACCATATCATAACAAAATTTCAATTAAAATAAGTTATTTACCTATATCAGATCAATGTTTTTAAAGTACCTATACAAAATTTTAGGAGCCCATTTTTATTTTAGAGGTGGGGGGCAAATTTTTGTGTTTCGCCGCTAGTTCCAGTGTATCAAACTATGTAAGTGTTTCTACTGTTTCTAGTTTCGTTGAGTGCACCAGTACTCAGTAGTGGAAGGAGAGTTAGAAGTATCAATATTGCCTATCCATATCGCCGCATTTCTTTATCGAAATAAAATACCTATCATAGATACCTACTATCTATGAGTGGTTTATAATTTCATTATTAAATTTAAATACTCGTATTAAGGAAAAAATTAATTATAATTTATAAGTATATTTTCATGGAAATAAGCTTTTTATAATATTTTACGAGACACAAAAACGATATTTAATTAATTATAAATTAACTGTTTGTTTGTTTCTTTTTTAAATAAGATTAATACTATTATATTTATTATATTTCACTTGATAAAAATGAATTTTAAGATAACATATATCCTCACAATTAATTATATAATGTGTACAAAATAAAGAATCATTTTTTTAAATAAATTATGAATTTTTGTTATTATTATTATTTTCTTTTTTTGCAGTTGAATTGTCACTTGTAAACTTATAATTAAATTGAATAAAATACTCAAAGACGCATGCTCTTCAAGTAATCCGATTTAAGAAACTTAGGATTTATTCAGATTTATTTATTTTATTTTTTATTGTTTTTTAATAGATTAAACTTATATCTATATTTATTTGACAGCCAAAAGTGTTGACATTTTT
>VUJU01001486.1:0-26525 GCA_009835225.1 Aphis craccivora | reverse complement strand
TAAAACGGGGTTATTTTTAACATATCCACTATTTCGTATGTCAGAAAAACTTTTTATATAATAAAATAAACTTAATATTTTTCTGTTGAAGTTTATGAAATTCAAGTACGTATAAACGTCAATGAAATAAAAAAATAACTAAAACATTTTCCAACCGTTCTATAAAACAGTTTTAAATAAAGAACCCAATAAATCATGTTCCTACAAGTTGTATGACGAATATTCAATTTAAAAAATTTAAAATATCAATGTTAAAATAAACATGATAAACAATAGTTATTATTTTAGTATTTAAAAAAGAGTATTTTTACAAAAAACAACAATAATAATAAATTGAAACAAAATTATAATATTCTATTTTTTTCGTCAAATTTGAATAGTTCAGGCGTTTACTTGTTTATTACTTTGTTTGAAAATTAGTAGTTTGTAAGTATGTATAATCATGTTATATAAACATATTTTTACAATATCATACTCCATTAATAATACAAACTTCAATTTGCATACTCATTGTTGTTTGAAGTCATTGGATATTCACGGTTACAATGTATCCCACAAGATTTTGCATAATATACAATCGCCCACTATGCAAAATGATCCATGCGCTGATATTCTCATTGTATTTGATGGTACAACATAATATTGAATAATTTTGAAACACAGATAGATAATTATATGAGTTACAAGATAATAAATTCACCTTTGTAACTTAGAACAAGGTATAATATTAATTTTTACAAAACATCATAAGCATTAAAAAAATAAGATTCAATAAAATTTCATTATATATTTATATATTTCAATATCCATAATATTTCAAGATTCACAGATAATATCGACTCAACATTTTTTCTGACTAACAAATTTTCAAAAAAAATACGAATAATTATTTTATTATAATTTCAATGAACGCAAATGGTTTAATAAAAACATATTTATGACTTAGTCAGTTATTCAACCCACAAAAAATATATATTACCAATTGCATTTATTGTTCAAGCGTATATATAGAGCCAATACTTTTACGTTTCATAATACCAAATACGCTATTATATATAATATATATATATATATAAATATAATACAACTACCACATTCTCGTCACGTTTTCTTTATACATTTTTTATTATGAAAATGAAAAATATTCGTTTATATAATATGAAGTTGAGATACAATATTTTTTTTTAATACCATTACTTCTCTGGTAGTCTAAAAAATAACAGCACTTTAGATTTTCATAGAATTCAAAGTGATATTTAGTAATAATAAATACTAATAGTACTTTTACGTCTTTTCCCGGTCAGTTAATTTGACGAATTACATCCACTGACATTTTCTTCGTGGTTTCAATACAACCCTCTAAAATTACACTGAAGGAATTTAAATTCAATATATTATTACAATTACAAAATATAATAGTATAATACGATATGTAAAGATAAAAATCTAATCCGTTTTTGTGTGCTGACAGAAATGGGTGAATATATAATAGTATGAGTGTAATAAAATTAATATCCTCCAAGTACGGTACAATACGTATCTACCCAAAACCCCATTGTTTTTAAGTCTTAAAACGAATGTTTAAAATTAAATGGTCCGTTTCCATGGGCAACACTATTATTCTATGTTTGAGTACTAAGCTACTATAACTGTGTAAATAAATTATAAGTAGCGACCCAAGTGAATTGTTTCCGTTCCACTGAACAAAACTAAAGATCGTGTTCGGTTCCATTTCACTTTATGTCGTTAGTAATTAAACTTTGATTATAATTATATTTTTTAAATCAATGTAACTCAATATTAATCACGTTAGGATTAATACGGTCATACGTCTACTAACAATTTTTAGGTGTTACATTTATTTTATCAAATATTACAGTTTTATTAGGTAACAGTTATTTTTCCATATTAACTAAAAGCCAACATTTTTATATTATATTTTGAACCATTGTTAGGAAAAATAATATATTTGTAAACCATCAAATGCATTATCATTATAAAAAATAATTCAAAATAAATCGTATACTTCATGTTAATCATTAATAATTAATAAACATTACTTTTATATGAACTCGGTTATTTTTAGAATATTTGGAATTTATAAAAACATAAAATTATTATTAGTGTAGATTACACATTAATCATTATAATATATGCATTACTATTTACTACCAATATTGCCATACATACATTTATAACCTTAAAACATATTATATTTAATATTTACAGTTAATATTTACATGTCAGAAAAGTAAACGTACAGCGAGGTATTACAAACAATACTTTATACATATGATGAAACTTAAACCTATATAATATATTTAATAAATAATATAACCTGCATTTTGAACATGAAATATTAACTTTTTAATAAACTCGTAAAATATTAAAAAAAAACAAAATGTAAACATTTATCACAATAACGTTTTTTCGTTGTTTAGTATCACGTATATATAGTTCTGTTGAATAAAAAAAGTTTTAAAATAATAACTTTACGCTCGTAAAAATAGTATGATAGACGACTACGTTTTAAAGGTATGACTGCCGAGTTATTGAAAATTATTTAAATTGTTGGAAACAAGCGAAAAAATGGATGGTATCTATATAACATATTAAAAGACGGTATTTGTAACATTTTACCCGTAAGGAGAAAAATAAGAGTAAATAACATACATGTCTATATATACGACGTATAAAAAAATGTGTATACCGTCGTACTTTTGTACTGAATATTGATTGAGCTTTTAATAATATACACGCCGGACTATACCACTCGAAGTACAGGGAACCGTGAATTTGGTGGACCGATTTAAAAAAAAATTGGTTTTTTACTGACCATCGGTATAAACACGACTAACATTGTCCAGCATAATATTAAAGTGCAACGCACAGTCGGCGTTAATAATTCAGATTCTCATGTTTCGGACACTCGGACCTTCGCTGCCGTGTAAGCCACCGCCGTGCCATCCCCCCCCGTCACCACCCAGCGGCAGCGTAAGCATTGTTTTATGAATTATTTGACCAGGTTTTTATTTAATTTTATTTTTTCGCGCACGCCTCTCCGACGACGTTCCCATTGTTTGGTATTATTTTCGGACGAACAATAGCCCTTTTTGTCTGAACTTTACAAATGTCAAACGAGAAAGTGGGCGACTTTTGTCGTAGATGATATAAATTCACTGCTACGCATTCAAAAAGGCAATTTTATTGCTGCTTTTATATTGTTTTTAGTCCGCGAAAACATAATAATAATATGTAATCAAAAGACCGTTTTCGGGCCCTTTGACGTGCGTTGTGTACGGCGGCCAACGTCGCCGACGCCGCCGCCGAGCAGAATATTAATCAAATGTCATACACCGCCAAATTCGAAATTAGTATCCACAACCGAATTTCGTCCCTTTTTGTAGTACTGCACGGGGATAATCTCAACCGCTGACACCGCCGCCGCTATCGTCTCGCCTAGGAAATTAAATTACGTCCTTTGCCCTCTTGTTCGGCACACAGAAGTGTAAGAATAGAATTTTGATTGGCGCTCGTGACCGGAATATTGCTGGTGGACCTTTTTACTTTTCCTTTTTTCGATTTCTCTCTCTGTCTCTCTCTCTCTATCGTATCGAACCCTTAGCGTTTTACATAATAACATTACCGTATTGATTTTTCCCGTAAACGGAAAACTCAAAAACTATTCGGTGAAAAAAAAAACGTCTTCGTACAAAAATATTCAAAACTCCATTGACAATCACTCGGTCCTTTACGACTACCTACAACAACAACATATAGTTGTTACTACTTCTACTACTATTGCCACAATTCGGATTTCGAATTTTTTAGTTTGCGTGCATATCTGTTGATTCGTTTATACTTTTCGTTTTATTCCCCTTTAAACGTGTAGAACTAGATGTAGGTATACTATACAAAATGTATAGGTATATAAACATAGAATTACCATTCATGTCCCGCTACATTACACTATTCCCTCGTCAGCATTACACCACTTAAAGATAATTTTCAAAAACATACTTGGTAAGATAAGATAATATGCAGTTATGTGTCACGAACGAAATTTTCAGAAACGAAATATCATCCACCAGTGGTCATTAAATAATTAAATAATTGTCGTTGTGATTCAGGTGGTCGCTTTCGAAAACCGAACACTAAAATCGGGAAAAAATCAATAATATCTCATATTTTCATTTTGTTATCGTGACGTACGGTCGGACACGCGTACGAAAATCGTCAAATCATTATCATTTCGTCGAGATTAATCGTCGGGAATTTCAACCCTCGTCGGCCAACCAGCGCGGCCACTGCGGTTGTCGCTCATTATTTTCACAAGTGGTTAAATAAATATTTTCCCTCAATCCTCGGCGCACGTACATTAATACATATAGCATCGCGCATACAAGCATATTTTACTTCTATACTGCTACTACCGCTATAATACTGTAGTTATAATAACGTCTCTCCCTCCTCTCACCCCCCTCATGGCCGTCGTGCCCACACCACCCTCTTTCGGCCTTGGCGTATCACGTGACCGGTTTTAATGAATGTTTTGTGCCCCCGAGTACATACTACGATACGAATGTGGCTCGGCAAAAGGGCCTCCTCGAAAAGGGTTTCCACGAGTGTGTTTGCATTGCTGTCGTGAAAACGCTGTCCGCCCACTGCAGCAGCGCAAGCCACCGCCACTGACCCTCCCCGGACGAGCGCTTATTGTAATATGTGTGTTTGGCACGCGGCCGGTGTTTGCTTGCACGCTGTTCGGCCGACGGGGGACCGGTCGCGGTGGTCCGGATCGAGAAACCGTAACGCGATTACTGTAGTGTCGAGTCAGCGGTCGTATATACCGACTGCTATTGTACATTTTGTACCTATAATGTATATTATTATTTATTATGTATTACGGTAACCACTAACCGTAGTGTAAACATTATTGTGTCAGAACTTAATACGAGCTGAACAGTATTTGAAGGTAGATCTCTATACAATATTTATATTTTTAACGGACACATTTAATATGTTTCGGTGACACGATATATTTTCATTAAATTTTTTTTTTTTATTAACCGTTAAAAATTAAAATACCCAAACAAAATAATATCGATATTCACAACACCAATTTAAATATTATTTTCTGACATAATACGGCTTTACTAAATCATTTTAAATTCAGATTCTCAATGATGTTGTTATTGATAGAAGATATATAAGTGTATAAACAGTATAAGTAAATGTCAACACTGAAAGTATAAATTATTTCTAAAAAATAAATTCGCCAGGCTTATGTAAATATTTTTGAAAAAATAACTGAACATATTGTTAAGAATAATAACTACGAGAGTGAAATTCAAAATAAATTGACATCGAATTATGGTGAAAAATATAATAATATACTACACACCGTACTGTTTGAATTAGGTTAATACCTACACCCAGCTCAATTCGATTTATTTGATAAATTACTACCGTCTACCTTTATAGTTTATAATGTTTATATAGATAATGTCATCTTATCTACTAACAATCAGTTAATAGCTACTTTTAATTCAAATGTCAGTAACAAACAATAATAACCCGTTTGAAACCTTTTGGGTCATTCACTACCTCTTTTCATTCAAGTAATGATATAGCATTATATATATTGTATATTTTTTAATTCCTTCAATCAATTATACTAATGATATCGTCAATCGAGTTGAGTAGAGATTAATTTTTCAAATCCTTTATTTTTTCATATAGTTAGGAACAAAGCAGATGCTTGAGACTGATCAAGATTTTTTTCTTTCGTATATATCTGATATAATTTCAATTAGTTCTATGTAGTCGTAGTATCTATAGTACCTACTCACAAAATATTATTTACAAAATAAATATGATAATTATTATATATATATAATATCTTTTTTTGTATTGCAATAGTCTAATATGTAAAGCATATATATTATATAATATATACTACATAGTTATGAGTTTAATTTATTTTTTTATGGTTTTAGTTAATTTTCTGTTATTACAAGACTATCTTTCATGAACAGTTTTTAATAAGGATTTTTTTTTAATTAAATATTTTATTGTCATTTTGTTGGTGTCTATACCTGTACTGTTATAATTTATATAGGCGCCAATAACCCGGTTTATTTTTTTAATCTTCATTATCGTTGATAAGAACGTCGAACATGAAAGAATCGCCCGTTTTTAATTAGTGACCAGATTTCTGGTTTAATCTACACACAACAATTAGATCAAATAGGATCGTATCAAGTAAAACGCATCAACGATTTAAAATAAAAGATAAAGTTCATTATGTGCTATAAAAAAGAAAATTATCCATTGATAACAGTGTGTATGTTAATTAAATAATTATATTCACTACAATAATAAATAATAATATAAAAGCGAATTCATTTCCATTCAAAAATAATATAATATATTTTTATAACCAAACTATTATTTTAATGTCATTATTAATTCTTCAATTAAAATATGTGATCAATGTTAAAACTATTATTGAATAGATATTATATAAAAATCTTTTTAGATATTAATTAGAGTATATAATGAACTTTGTGTCTACTGCCTGCCCAAAATTTATATTAAAATAAACATTAAACAGAGTCCACATTATTTTCAATTGTTAAAACTATTCCATTTTATGTGTAAAAAATACTTAAAATTACTTTTGTATAACATTTATGATTATTTTACAATTTAACACAAAATATACAGTTAATATACAGTTACATAATATGTAAATTTGTAGGCTAGTGAGGTTAAAATGTTCTGTTTGTGTGTTTATTATCATAAATTAAGCCTTTTATTGTTTTTGAGTACCTAAATGTGAATAAGCGTTCACTTAGTTCACTTAGAGTTTCACAAACATTTTTTTTATGTATAAACCTATATTATACTTTATACGCAAATAATATACAATACAAATATATACAAATACATAGACTAAATTTATTGTTTATAGTTTGCTTTTGTCTGACCAACGGATATAGAAAAACTGTTTTTGTTATACAGGCAAAAATTTAATTTTAAAACTATATTTTAGACAAAGTTATAGAACAAATAATAACAACAAATATAAAATATTTTATATTTTTCTAGAATTTTACAAAAAAAAAAAAATAATAATAATAGCGTTATATCTACAGAAAGTATCTTTTTTAGTGATATTAAAATATTATTTAATAGAAGTATTGTAATTACAAAGTTTAAGTATATATATATATATATATGTTTTTTACCTAAAGTATTATAGTTGAACCATTATAGGTATAATACTATGTTTATGATCCTGATTATTTATTAATTTTTATATTAAAATGTTATATGACGTTTTCATTAAATAACACTCTACAGGTACAATGTATAATATACGTTGTATATAATATTATACAACATAAGTTTATTTCTCTACGGTTTACGATTTCTTACTGTGTGTAATGTTTTTAACCCGCTCCAAATGTTATATACTACAACATATCCAAATCCTAACGGATTGTCACCCCATATCTACATTCCTTGCGAACAGTACATCGCCCGAGGCGTGTGATGCTGTATTGTGATACAAGGTTTGGTCTGAACTTGGAAAATGATAATACATTGTATCCAATCTCTGTATATGTTTTAGGGGAAAATCCCTCGAGGTTTTTAAAGGGTTCTGCCATTGTTCTATAGAAAGCAAATGATAACCATCACCATTTCAAACGTCTCTTTCAGAAGTTCACGTGTTGCATTCAGTGACCTGCGTATGATATTCTATTTTCATTCTAAAATTGCAATTTTGTTAATCTTTTACTGAGATTTCCGGTCGATAAATAATAGTAAAATTTTTGAAAGAAAACTTTAATAATATGTTTAAAAATCCAACGTTATAATAATGTTCAAAATTGCATTTACTTTGTCAAACTTATAACTGAGTAATCAAAGTTTAACTTTATATACCAGTTTTTCTATTATAAAATCGCCCACTTGACCTAAAAAGTAAAAGTAAAACCAAAACTATTGTTTATATTTAAATATATATACGATTTATCCATTAACAACAATATGTCCACAACACCGTAAGAAATTAACCGCGCCTGAACAAGATGCAAGCAAAGTCGTGTACATAATTTTCTACCCAATATAATATTAAACCATTTAAAAAATAAAATTATAAAACCATAATACCTATGGTATTTTATAGCATTTTAAAAATATGTATTTTATATAAAACTAGTAATATTTTTTGAATAAATTTAACCACAATACATTTACAACAGTTCCTCAACCGAATATGACACATAGTATGGCCAAAATTGTATTAATATCATATACACGTATTGCATTTAATCGTTGGTACATCGTATAGCACTATAATAGCTTATTAATTATTATATTCGTATACACTATACACATTTCAAAGACTAATATGGACAAAATACAAACAGGTTGATTAAAAAATGTATTTAATTAAATAACTAACTATTTTTTATTCTCCACTTAGGTAAAAATTAAAAAATAATAACCTTAATTGCTTAACATTATTTATTAAGTATTATAATATTATAACTCATTCAAATTTGGGGTTCCGTAAACATTTTTTCTAAGTCTTTAAGACTCCGACAGATGGCGCTGCACGTGTATACTATTTCATCGTTTAATTATTTACCGGTGATAGAAATTAGTTCGATCCACGTCTCCACGATGTAGAAAAAAAGTTATAGTATAAAATACATAGACCGGTAAACTAAGTTTACAGGTCTATGATAATATAGCATTATAGCCTATGTTGGTTAGAGTTTTTTTTATATATCGTTTGTTGATATCTAACCAGTATAGTTTTAGAGATTATTCTGAACATCAGAATTTTATATTTATACATTACTAGCTATCCCCGTGCAAATTTGTTGACCGTACGTAACGCATTCGCGTTAAATTTGATTGTCCAATGTTAATATTAAATGCAATGCGTGCGAATAAATAATATTTTTGGTTTTCTGATTTGGTGTATAGATTATATTTCCAATATACTAACTTAACATAGCTGTCGTGTCGCCCAAATCGCTTTTATTTTTTACCATTTAACGAGCAGCATTTCTTTTAAAATGATTATCTTTTTTTTCATCAAACGACCCAAATTTGATTTTTTTTTCATTCTATACTAAAACCAACAACTCATTATGTTTCAATATGTGAGCTAAAAACAACGCAAAAGTTTTGTACTGTGATACATACTACATTAACTATTCTCAAAAATGCTTATTTTCAATTATAAATTTATAACTAATGATAATAGCAGATAACTCAGAGATGAAGAATAAAATACCTTTAGTATATATGCGTATCTACCAGTTATTTAAAAAAAAAATTAATAAATCGATTTTTCATTGGTTTATAGAGTAAAAAATAGGCTTAAAAACAAAGATTCCATTTTCATATTTATGTAGATATAATATACCTTTAAATGTATCTATAGATTTAAATTGTGTTGTTTATAATTAGTATTCTACGTAATAACTACAATTTATTGTCTATCGTTAAATCACATAATTCAAATAAACACAAGACTATGTGTTATTATTTAACATCAAGTTTTTACATAATTTGTTTGTATACTTCTACTGTTTATATATTGATTGTATATAATATGTATTATAAATTATAATTTATATTTATACAATATACTATTTACAAGAATTGTATTTTAATTCATTTTTATTGCGTAAACGTATTTGATACAATGAAACCAAGATTTTTAAATAAATTTCTACCGAACCGTGCCGGATAATACTATTTCCCCAAAGATATACGTGCATTCCCGAAAGTATATATATATATATATCTATTCCTAGACTGCATCTGTGTTACGAATTTTTGTATGAGAACCCTTATATAGTCATTCGTATTCCGCGAGACCCGTCGGCGCCCAATACATAAAATTCCGCTCGGTGTTTACAGTTTCATTTTGGTCGACTGAACCATTGTCGGCGCGGTCGGGTATTTGATGGTGATAGGGATAGAGCGGAGACCCGAGACGTACACCGGAGTAAGGCTATCCGGACTATACGTCAATTACTGCCTGTTTTTTTCGTTTTCTCCGTGCGGAGGGTTAAAAGGAAAACTCGGTTAACCTTCAGAGCACGTTTCGTGTCGAGTCTTAACAAAAGATCACCGAGTCTTTCCCCTATATTATGTTTCTCCTCCTCGTTTTATTTATGATTGGCATACACATATATCCTTGTAATGTATGTGTTTCGGTTAGAGACTTCGAAGTAAGACGTAACCCGGACAAATACCACGCGCGCGGCACGTGTTACTTTTTACGTGCCACCATGGTTGTTTTCCATTTTTTCCTCCACACCCCCTCCTACCATCCTTTCGCTTCCGCGTTTGCAAAAAATACGCTTAGCGTCACTAAATCATTTTTACTACCACGGCATGTGCACGCGCTAAGCGTCTCTTATATGTTATATTTACTCGTATATGTGTGCGGGTGTGTGGGTGTGCGTATGTGTATTATATACATATATATATATATATATATAAAACTATCCTTACCATCCTGGTGCGGGATAAAGTGCGTACAAATGAGCGGAGTGCGAAATGGGCCGTTCAACGTTGCGAGAAAAAAAAAACGGCCTTTGTGAAATCTAGAAAAATCTTGTAGTCGTCAGCTGAGTTCGCACGTGCGTCTTTTAGCCCAGTATAATTTTTATATTACAACGCAGAGACAACTGCATAAATGTTCCAGATGAGTGGTTGGTATATAGATCCATATACATCACGAGTGCGGAACGGCCGCATAATATTTAATGATATTATAATATACGTAGGAACTGCAGCGTATTGTTCGACTACAGCATCGATGAGTTTAAAAACCCGATGTAAAACCGTCGAATTCGCATGTACATAATTTTATACGGGACAACAATATGTGTTTCCGAGGAAATTACCAATAACGTATTGTTGGCACGACGAGAAAAAAATAATTTACCACTGAACGGCATATAGAGTCGATTGTTATCCGGGATCGTCCACGTTATTGATGGTTTATGTCCTTGTGCCGCTCGAGTCGCCCCCGTGCCGTCCGCCGTTCCGCGGCGACGAATGTACGCGTCCTCTAGAACAATGCGTGAGATCGATATCAATGAGCCGTAATGCAGCGGCAGAGAGTGCTCGGGGGATCGGTAAGTAATGGTGGCACGGAAGCATATGTACGGATTAAGGAAAAACGCCCTGCCTGTTTTCGTGGACGAGATGAGGGGTTGGTGTGGCGGGTGACAAGGGCACGACGATGCCGGTGGAGTACAGCAGGACGAATATCCAGACGATTACATGGAGGGTAGACCGCGCGCATGGCAGACGGGGAAAAACAGCCGGTGGCGGCGGTGCAGTTAATCCTGGCGGCGTTCCAGAAAATCGGATATCCGCCCGAATCGCGTCCCACTCTACGCACACGTATGTCGTGTATATATATATATATATAAATATATATATATATACATGTATTTGCGGATAATGATATGTGCGTATGTGGTGCAAAAAAAAAAGGAAGAGAAAACTCTTTTCTGATGTGTGTTCAGCGTGTCGCGAGTATTCTTTTTCCACACTTTCCGCCAATAAATCTCGAGTTTCTCGAGTCGTAAATCCATCGTGCCATCGCCATATAATACACATTGCCGATACGCGCACATCCTGTTATGACCGGCACCAGAAGACCGTGAACGCAAAACGCGGTCCGCCGCGGAAGTTTCACGCAGTTTTTCCTCTGATACGAGAGGCGCCGCAATTGTTTTTGCTCCCAACGCGCCATCAGAAACCATTTCCGCGCTGCATCCAACTCTCTCTCTCCTTTCTCTATCTCTCCCTATTCCGCCGGATGCGTCTCTCTGCATATTATTATTACGGTTCTTCTTCAACACACGCCAAAGACACTCGAACAGACTGGTCTGACGATACATTGTATTATTCATTTTATTTTTTCCATTCGAAACATATCGTTTAAAGCTCATGACTGTTTCATGGATACTGTATAGCACTGATGACTTCAAGCTTGATGCGGTATATTATAAAAACCTCTATAAAAGCACTTGAAACTTTTAAAAGAACGAACGTTTAGCAAAATTGATTATGAAAAATACATTTTCCTTTTTAAATATTAAAACGTATTGTCTAAGCGAAACCGTTTAGACGGAAACTTTATCAGTGTACATAATACTATTATTGTATAAATTATACTGAAATCGTTCAAAATAAATATTAATTAATTTCATGAGATTTTATTAACAAGTTTAAAATAAAGTAAAATTTAAATGCTTCTAACGTAAACTTGATTATTCAAGATCAAATGTCACCTATTTCTACTTTTACGGTACGATGATATAGTTTATTTTAATTAAGTACTTTTTTAATCAAAATGTTTTAGTTCTTATATTTGACATTTTATTTATTAAAAAGTATTTATCTCCACAAAATGATTTTATTTTAAATCATGTTTAAATTAATATTTGTAAGCCAAACTTGAATTCTGTCTTGTAAAATAACAAATAAAGGAAACGAACTGAAATCATGAAAATAACTTTGTAGAAAATGACAGCGTTGGAAAAGTTACAAAGTTTCTATTATCTATTCAGTCGCAATAAAATCACATTGCGTCAAACCCGTTTCCATTTTATTCACATAAACAATAATAGACTTTAATGAAAACCACATTTTTTATACCACCATTCCGTAAAAATGTTTTTTAAACACAACTATAACATAAATTATTGTAAAAAAACAACCAAGGCCAACTCGATTACTTTTATTTTTATACTAAAAAAAAAAAAATCTAAATTATTATAATTTACAATAAAAACACTGACATGGTCAAAATATACAATATTGATTAATGACATAATGTATAATAACTGTAATATCATATTTTAAATCACATGAACTATATTTTAGACATATAATATTAATGCCTTAAATAAAATCACAAAATAAATATTATAGGATAGGTATACACTAAAATAAATATTTTGCAATCCCACTTTAACATTATTTCAAGTAAATGTGATTTGTGATAAAGAATATAGATAATTAATAAACTAAATAATTAACTAATAAAATAACACCGACCTAACCTAAAATTATTCAAACATATTAAAATATTTATTAATAGTACTCATGATTGTTTGTCAGACATAAATTATACAAACTAAAAATTATAATAGTGATATTATGCAGTACGAAAAATAAATATTATATGCATGACAAGTAAACATCATTTAAAAAAATGAAAATAAAAATCTATTATGCTAACATTTAATAGATGTAACAGAGAGGTATATCAACACGTTACAACTATTTTAATTTAGCGAAATTATAAACACTCCATTTTAGTTTCAATACGCGTTTAATAAATAATTAGATTTAAATCATCCGACGTTACAATGTATAAAATGAAATATGTTATTAATTTATTATCTATTTGTTTATTTATTTATTTGTAGTATCGGGATCGATGGCCATTAGATTTTCTTATTAGATATACAAGACTTATAATAATTCATCTATTTTGTGATATAATCAGCTATTGTGTGTTGTCCTAGTTGAATGTACTGACAGAATGTTGGAAATTCCTTCTCCTTGTCTTGTTTATTAATTATTATAATTAATGTAAAGTTAACATATTTCATTTTTATGGCTTTTTATTTTGACCGTAATGTTTTTTCATTATACTGAGTTGTTATTAAACTCTTTTATTTTTAGCATCGATAACTATTTAACTTCAACATACTATGCAGTAGCTAACAATATCAAATCCATATTTCTAATCTTTACTATCACGTTTGACTTGATGTCTTGCAAATGTTATTGAACGGTTAGGCCCATTATCGAATGATTTACGACATAATGAGTTAGTGTTTTTAATATGTCACTACCCTAAATTCAATCTTGGTGTAATCTTAAACTATGTTTTGCGATTGCTTTTATTGCTTTATTCAGATAACTTATAAAATATTCAAGGACAGCTACAATATAAACTAATGAACAATTTTAATAGCAGGCGAATTTCTGTACTGAAACATTAAAAATTAAATAAATAATAGTATAGTAGTTATAAAACTATGTTTGTTAAGTAAATAAAAATAAAATTCAATATGATATAGCTTTCTAAGTACCAGTACCTACCGTTATATTTATTTCATTACAACGAGAAGTATAATTTTTGATTACATTCATTTTTACAGTAGATATTATGTTTCTTTGTACCTAATGAATTTACAAAGATATAAATTATATTTATTCAGTCATGCATAATATATTTGTATTAATAACTAATAATTATATACCTTATGCATGATATATTTAATTTACAGATCATAGTAATATTTTTTTTTATGTTAATCTTATACAAACCTTATCATAATATCATAATATCACATATCTAACCTAAAACATTATTCATTACAACTACCAAAATACAAATGTCGTATTTTTATAAATTGTAATACTGAAATTATTAGAATAAGCGTATATGAAATAAGCTTCACAACCAATCGATATACTTAAATAAAAAAAGCAAACAAATAATTGGAAAATTATATTTAAAATATTTGATTGATCCATTCCATTCACATTATTATTGTAGGTACCTATGCATTAACCAGTTAAAAAATTAGTTTATAAATCGAAATGTATTCACTGAAATAATACCAACCATTTTTCCCGTTAATATTTATGATTTTTTTTTTTTTTATTCGTTAATAATATTAATGTACCATAATTTTCAACTGTTATTTAATTTTAACATTAAATATGAGTTATTCTCAGGTTTCAATTGAAAAATTTGTAAACAACTCCACTCTCATATACTACACATCCAAGCTGTATAATAATATTCTGCCTACGTAGGTTATATTATTTTACCTTTATTTTTTCTACTTGTTGCCCAGTTTCTATATGTATATATGTAAACAGTACGGTACTATCATGGTTACCGTGTTTTCCCGGAAAAGGTGTACATGTGAAAACGGAAAAACACAGGTCACGAACCCTATATGGGCGACCACGAGCCCACAAAATACGAAAAACCAATTTGTATTCAGATAGTAATGGAACACGGATAAATTGTTTTTTTCTTTCTTTTTTTTCGTTTCTCTGGCAAAGAGATCAAGGGAATTGGTCGGTATACGCACAGAAAGTAATCTTGTTTACGGCACGGCGCGGTGCGTCCCCGTCTCTTTGGCACGTTTATTGTTTTGATACAGCAGATTTTGGCCCCAAAGGACGCGAAGTGAGTAGAAAGCTCATATAAACTAATCAATGGCATAGAAAATTCGAATGGACCGCGCCGCGGCGAATGGTGATTTATTATCGACGGTGGCGGCCGCACGATGGAAATAACAACGTTTTAATCCTGTAGGGGGGTATAGTATCTATGTAGAGACCTTCTGCAAAAACGATGGTTATTTATCGGTTTTTAAATTTAGACGGGTCAAGAAACAAAATGCATGACAACGACGATGGCACAATATTATTGCGTTACAATTATTATTTATTTTTTGATTGATTTCTCCGAAAACGCATACCTAGTGATTTAAAGGCTTTTGGTACATCCAAATTACGCATGTAGTATATAGGTATAAATGATGGAGAATAATATTATTGAGGTACACCTGAAATGACATGCAATATTAGTTCAGTATTATTATAATAATGTCACTAAAGAATATTGTGAGTAAGCTAAATTATCGGTTAATATATACTATAAAAATTAAAAGTATAATATTATGTCTTGATGAGCGAATAAGTTACCTACGATGAAGTGTAAATTCAACTATAATTTAAGATATGCAAGTATAAGATGAGTAACTCGATTATCCTTGTTACCATAAAGGTTACTAGTTAACAAATGAATTACAAGATGTAAAGTGAAAAAATCTTTCAATGAACCTGCAGCAAAAAAATAAAACGTATTATTTTTTTAATTTTCCATTTATGTTAACGCTAAATTGTACAATTCCTGTCGGGGTAGACACCACAATTCACTGGTTATAGTATGATTCGTTATTTCAAGATAATGCAATTAAATAATTAATAACCACTACACTTTTATCATTCTTTCATGCATTATTTTTTATATATTTTTTACTAAACTAAAAGGTAGACGAATATTCTATTCTTTTTGAATAATTTACAGTGTCGTGATATTGTGATAATAATAACGAAAAGTCAAATTTAGATCAAAAATTAGGGTCTAGAAATACATAACCACATACTTAGAATAGAATAATATATATAATTTATACTTCATATTGTCATCATTTATTTTGTAAACGTATTTTCTGCTACACGAGATATACACATACTTTGTTTGAATTATATATTTACATTTTACAACTTAAGTTTACAAAGAAATATTAATTACAAAGCTGAGTACTTACACTGTAATTTAGTGCCTGTATATGAATACGGTAATTAAATTACACACGCTATTATTATGATAAGTAATAACACACGTAACTGTTTGCCTAACTAGTGCCTGTAACTTATTATAGTCGCCGTTTGATATGAATATATTATTATGATTATTTTATTTCATATTAGATGTGTATCACGTTTATTTTAAAACAATTAGGTACTTATTTTTATTACTATTCCTTTAACATCAAAAACAAATTCATAAGCTCCACTATAGAATTATATTAAATTAACATTTTTGTTGAATTGTATAATTCTATTTTTTTTTTTTTTTTTTTTTTTGCAAAGAAAATTATTTACTTGACATTTGAAAATGATCCAACTATTACTTTTTTAAATTTATTATTGTCTTTCAGTAATATATTAATTTTATATATAATCTGTTTAAATGGAATTAAAGAAAATTAACTTAAATATTAATATGTAACTACAAACTTACTCATTTATCAACCTATGTTTAAAACAAATAAATATTATTTATTAATAAATAATAAAAAAAGTTTTTTAAACGATAATAATAATTTAATAAAAAATATTTTTTATTTAATAATAATAATAATTATCATGATTACTTACATATTACAATAACTTATTTATGAAAATGTAAAATAATCAATGTTATAATTATAGGTATTAATACAACCAAATTTGGGTTCAAAGTTTATACTTAACAATAACTGAAAAATCCACATACTATATAATATGGAAATATTTTGTTTTATTTTAAATTCAATAATAAATGTACTCTAATTTGATATAGTACAACATTGACATTAAATAATGAACTAATCTTATTCTGAACTATCGATATATTAGTTTTTAAAAATCTTAAAATCTTGACAATCTAAACAAATTTAATCCTACACCAAACCTTAACATTTTTTAACTATTTTCAAAAGTAATATAGATAAGTACTTTATTTTATTTTTCATAGTTCATAAACACGTAAATGCTTTGATAAATAAATAAATACAAAATGCTATAAGGTAAAATATTATATTGGTACGCTTTAAACGTGCAAACACACTAACCTATTTAAAACCTAAATCAAATCAATTGAAGGTATAAGCTATACTGTATACGTGATGCCATTTATTCTTGTTATATTGATGGAATTCTATAAAAAAAAATTCAAGAAACAGTACTCTCACTATATTCAATAATATATTCGATATAGTTTTTGCTTTTTTTATATCCTAATGCCAATTCGTTTCTTAGTATCGATTTGGGTGAAAAAAATTGGGAATTGTTCACACTAGTGGTACACGAATTCTTTAACTAAATTCAAAATCAGGAAAATAAAAATATATTCTTGTATATAAAACCGATTGTATTGTGTATTATTTTAAATGAAAATATAATCTTATATTAACGTAAACATTTTGCTTAAAATATACTACTTATTCATACAGACTTCACATTAATAAAACTGTATAATAAAGGTATTTATTCCTTTCGTTATTATAGTTAACTATTTTTTATTGTTTAAACTTTGAACTTGAGTTAAACATGAATAATATAAGTAAAATATTATTCATAAAACCACTAAAAAATATACACGTTGACTGTTGCGTTACCATAATGCACTAACGAGAGCGTTATACTAAAACATACTATCCAAATCACCATGTTAATATGTGACCATAATTATAATTATTATTTTACTATATATAATTTCATAAAATACATATCACAATTATTATAAAAAATAAATACCTATCTATAATGATGACGAAGAGTACAAACATTGGATTAAAAAAATTAATGAAAGTCATGTCAAACAAAACGAGTATGTTCTATACTTAATAATTAAACGTATTATTTGATTATAAAATATGTATTATCTTCAAAAAAAAACTTAAAGATGATGTTTAATAATAATTAAAAAGAATAGATGTGTATATATTATTATCATAATTACAGTTCTTTTAAATTTATTTAAATATGATTTAAATTATTAATTTTAAAAATATTTTAATGTATTTCATAAACAACATTTTTTTTCAATGAAAAAAATTACATATAATGTTTTAAAGTACAAAAGTTTTTCTTTCTCTATACGAACGCTGCCTTTTCATGTAAAGAGATATCTGTTCACGGACCGACGGCACGTTTTCAAACGGCTCCTGTGGGAATTACCCACCAAGGTAAGACATCCCCTTTTCACTGGTTCGCAGGTCCCCCATCATCAAGTATTAAGTTACCACGTTGCCATTGATCAACAACCAAATGTCCCGAAAGCTTTCACAGTGTGCATGTATAATACTTTAGAATTTACAACAACAATATGCTCAAACCTATTTTGAACTAAGCTTTTATACTTATTGAACTTAACCAACACTACTACCAATGGACCGAAAATCAAGAAATTAACTTAAGAATTAATCCGCAATGCATATCCAGTAAGTTAGTGTTAGTCGAAGGGAGGTAAAAAATACACACCTCTCCAGTCATTAGTATAGCAATTTAATAAGTTATGTATACTTAATATTATATAAAATACTCGTATATTAATATGAATAAAAATAAACAATTTTTATGTCAATGAATTATACCAAAAATGAGACAATTATTATTATTATAAACATTAAATATAAATTGTCTAATAAGTTATTATAAACTATTAAAAAAAAAAAAAATCGTTAATATCGTTAATTGATTTCGTTTACTTTCAATATTTTTAAATTTCCAACTAGTTACCTAGGTACATTTTGCATACATATAAAAGCCTATCATATAGAATATTTTAATTCATCTATTCTATTAAAAAAAATTTCAACAACTTAAAACTTGACAAACGTAGCCTAAAAATACTATGATTTAAAATTTATTATTATAATCTTCCTTGACAACTTAAATAATATTCATATAATATATTTAAAATTTAAAAGATATAATATTATGTAAATTATAAAAAAAAGAACTATTAAAATATTATATCCTATCTTAGTTTAAATTAACTAATCTTAATAAACATTTTTTTTTTTTTAATTTCACTTCATTATTTCACTATCAATTAAATTATTTAATAGGCACATACAGTGTTTTATATAAATAAGTTAATAAGATTATAATATATTTGAAATAAAAATAACAATTTTTTTGATATAATACAAGATACTGTTCTCTTAGAGTACTTACATAGTTTGATATAGATCAGAAAATATTTTATAACCCTTCTTTGCGTTATATAAGCCAACCGCCTTTATGCTACTACGTGATTTGAATAACATTTCGTTTTAGGAACAACAAAAACCGTCTTATATCAACTTCTACTTCGTAATTCAGATTTATGTTACTCTTTTTTGCAGTATTTTAATCCAATTTGTTTATCTAAAAAAAAAAATACACTTGAAAATTAATATATATTGTTATTTTAAGAATGTACGATTTAGTTTAGTTCAACCATGAAATTCACTAATACAATTATTTTCAATACCTATATAAAATGTTTGGTTCCGGTTAAATGTTTGAATAACCTTTTGAATATTCATTTTACGTGCTACATTTTATTCGTTCATACTTCATTTGATGGTTATTTTATTGCAAACCAGACAATGTCTTAGAAAATACCATAAACTTTGAAATTTATTTTTTAGGGTCTACAAAAAATTGCAGGTATGATATGTTGAAAAAATGTCTTCTAAATAACTTATAAGTTATTTACTATTCAATAAATAAAAAATCACTCGGATAAGACAATTACTAGTATTGAATCAAATAAATTATTATACTTTATTTTGGCCGACAGTATATTTTGATGTATTTCGAAATGCCGAATAATATTTTACTATTTAATTTTTTTTTTTTTTCAAGAAATTTACAATCTGTTCGTAGGACAAATTTAATTAAAAGTATTTATGTGCATGAACTGTTAGACAGAAGTAGCCACCCATTGATGACACATTATCTATTTTGAATACTTAGTTTGGAATTAAGTTTTTTTTTTTAAGAGGGGATATTATTTTCTAAATCATTTAATATAACGAAAACAATTTCCTTCCCATTTTTAAACTGAATGGTTAACTTTCATAAGCAATAAGCATTTGTTGTAAAACATCTACAAGAAATAATACCTTTATTAGTCTATATAGGGAATGTACTATAGTTCTTCTGTGTAATTTAGGATTTTATGAATGTATATTTTTTTCTGGTGTGCTTAGTGTGGGAACTTATCAAACTCCAGTTAAACTGTTACAGAAAACGTTTATAAAATAGTTTTTCTTCTTCTTGGAAGGATTTCATCTTAAGAATCGAATGTACATTATCTAATGTAGTCTGAGACATAGGATAATATGAAGCCATTTATTAATGTAATATTTTGGAATTTTTTTTAATTTGGTTGATACTAGATTTTTTCGCATCACCCCATAATTATTGAGAAGGCTATATTATATGAGTTCAATAAGAAAATAAGGAATATATTTCAATAAGTATTAAAAGCATTAAAAAAATGTTTTTAATATTATGGTTTTATAATAGTTCAAACAAAATATTTTAAACCGTCTTGCTGTAATAGTTTGTACAGTATATTATGTTAAATTTATTGTATTTATATATTATTTGAATTAACAAATGAACCTCATTTAAGACTAATGAACTTTGAAAGTTTACCCCGCAATCAGTTTGATCAATTTGGACACGCGTTTTCAGTCAAAACATAATATTATATTAATTATACGAATATTATATTAATTCATATTCATATATCTGTATTTTATATATATTAAGCTATATAAAAGTTAACGCAATATGATTCTTTGTCTTTCGAAGGGAGCCCTTCAAAGTTATCGTTTAGAAATCAAATCGGCATCCTAATTTCATTTGACCACCGCCATTCACGGATAATCCAAGCGTATCAAAACAGAGGTCGACGGCGAGTAGCGGCCTCATGAAAACGCCCGAAACTTTGTTAATAAAAGATAGAGAGCGGAAACAGAAAATACAAGCAAATTGCACGGGAAAGGGGTTAAGTGGAGACAGAGATGGAAAAGTTTTCCATATAATATAATCACTATAACAGATTTCTGCTTATGGTCGCCTTCCCCTCCGGCATACATATCCCGTCCATAACAATCACCCTCCGTCACACTATCTATCTGTTCCGTAGTATTCACAACACCGTAACAGTTACTGTAACCACGTGCGGTAAAGGTATTTATACGTAAAATTTCGTCCAAACTAAGATCTACAGTAAATTTCTAGTAAGTCAAGCTTAAAGTTTTGCTTATAAAGGTAATTCTAGAATATTTAACGCCATCGCGTATGTCGCACACCCTTAAAAGTCCTATAACAATATTGTACTCTACACTGCCAAACTTACTGCGGTATGTAAGTAATAATGACCATTTAAATGGCAAGGGTCTTTATTATAAACCTACCCATTTATTCAATAGCTGAACAGAATTTAATAATAACAATCAAATCATATAAATAATTAAAATCTATTTGCAACTAATAATTAATGAGAAAAATTATTCAAATTATATGAAAGTACTCCTGGTATTAGAGTAGGTAATAACAATTATAATTTTTGGATATTATAAACAAAGTAAAATTCATAAATTTGTATCTTATACTCTTTTTACAATATAATTAAGAACTTATAACAACAAATATTTAAACTAATAATTACGATAAAAAAATATATACTACTATTACGTTTTATATTCCAAGGTAAATAATTATAAATTGACTTTTAAATTAAAACTTTTATAGTTAATTTGTTTTAGGTTAAATAAAACAATCAATTAATTCAACAATTAAATGTTCTAAAAAATAATTTTTAAGTTTATCTTCAAGAAATTAGGTAACTTTTTTAATCGGAATACTTTTTAATTAAAGATTATTTTCAAAGCACATCATGAAAAAAAGAACTAACTTAAAAAAAAAATTTTTAACTTACACATAAGTAAATTATTAAAAGAGAAAAAAGATTTACACTTATAATATTGCAATATTGTACCAAAGTACCTATACAGATATTAAAAAAAATACAAAAATATATTAATTTAATCTAATAAGTAATTAAACCGTTCGCATAACATATTAACCAAAGATTTTGGTATTATAATCTTAAATAATAATTAGGTGTCTATATGCTTATATTTCATGAGTTATAGAAACATTAACTGAAATACCTACAATAACAAATATTTTTAACTAAATGCACTCTAATTACTGTTAATAAGTATGATAAATCATGTATTAACTTTTTTAAGGAAAAGTTAAAGAAAACTGAATAAAGTAAATTTGAAAAATAATTCTAAAACCTCTAACAAAATTACATAAATCTTAATACAAAAAAAAAACTTTTTCCACACACCCAAAAAGCCTAAAAACTAAAAAGCCATCGGTAGGTATTGTGACAGTTACAAAGTAAGAACAAGATAAACATCCGTAATGTACTTTCAGTAGCTGAAACACAACAATTTATTGTTCGAATAACGTATTTTTTTTCTTATATTATACAATATTATCTTAACGATTGAGTATTAGGAAGAAAATTTGTTTTACAGTTAGGAATTTGTCAATGTCTAAGACCTAAACACGTCAAGTTGATACCCAATTACGTTATTTTATACGATAACTAAGTTTTTCTCTTATATTTTGGATAATTTATAACACATATTGATATAGGTTTAATTCTATACATAGCAGGTTTTAAATAACTTAATAAAACTCTTATTGAGTATGATAATAAAAACACATAATTCACGCTGTATACAATTCAATCTTACACTGTAACGTGTTTCAAAGCACAAGTACAATAAGCAAATCTGTAAATATATAATAACATTTCTAAAATTAATATCTTAAATGCTCGCGACGCAGTAATATGACTTATAGTTAATAACTTTATTAAATACTTATATTTTTTACTATGGATAAGCCATGATCATAATTTTACTTTTCTTATACAAATACATAATATGAGAACCATTTTTAAAATACAGATTTCGTATTTTAATCTATGAGGGCGGCGAGGGCGATGTGATAATTTTACTGGCAAGAAAAAAAGTCATACCATGATATAGCAAAACCAATGTAATCAGTTAGCTACTCTTCTGTTTTACTCCACTCTACACATATGTAAGTACGATACTTACACGAAACGGTTGCAACTCATGTTTGATGCAATAAAATACAGGAACTCAATTTTACAACCACCAAAATGATAATTTTCACATACAAGTGTAATGTACCGGGAAAATTCGTACAGGCGAACTAGTTGAATTTTAAACACACATCTGTACGCAAACATTAGACGATTGGGATAAATTCACTCATGTCAACTGGTAAATTGAAATAATCTACATATTTTGCTCATTTTATATGTACCTAATTTACATATATACTAATGAATATCAATTATAACAATTAATATAAATAATTTATAAATGAGTCCAACCTTTTGTGAAAACGTGCCACATACATATTTTTTATATATTATTATATAATATTAAATAAATTATAATAAAATAATACATTTTATTTATCATTTTACTATAGCGATTAATGAGTTTAAAAAGATTTTTGAAATTACTTTTTTTATTAAAATAATGAATCAATATCCGGATCGATTGAAGTCATGGAAATCCTCAAATAACTTTCAAGATGCTTGTCTGATATAGTGTCCGATTTGTACTGTTGGTGCTTTTCATTCTTGAAAACAACTATTATTCATAAATTTAAGTACTGCATAAAAACAAGGACATGTATAATATGTGATAGTGTAGGATAGGATATGTTTCTTTAGGTAGAAAAATCTTTAATATTTAATATTTTCTCATAATATTGTATACAATTAATTGATAGTTTTGAAATTGAAGTGAGAGCAGCATTAAAATCTACTATGATTAATTAGAATTTGAATTATAATTGGAAACTCTTTGTCTATAAGGACTACCTATGTCAAAATACGAGTGTGTAGTTTTCTGGTTATTATGTCACTTGCTACTGTCCGTAAATAGTATTCTTATTTGTTTGACTTTTCTTTTTATTCTCAGTGGGGCAAGCCTTATATATTTGACGAATTCGTTTTTCTGACAGGACGGGAATCCAATGACTTGAAGTGTTGCATAAAGAACATTTGTTTTGAAAGAAAGGTTTCACCACCACCACCATTATCAACCTCAACAATGATGGCTGGAGCGTTTTAATTAAATTTAAAACGATAAAAAAAAAAACGCTGAGAAGTAAGTTGCAGGAAGGAAAACGGAAGAGAAAATGAGGGATATGAAGAGAACGAGAGAAAACTCGGTGAATGAAACGGCCGCAATTAACGTGCATATTGGGCGCAAAGAAAAATTCTGATGGAATTAAATCCCGCCGGAGTGGTGGTAAAGGCAGCAGTGGCGAGAGAAGGGTGCCCGAAAACTAACGGACTGGAAACTATGTAAGGACAAAGGCGGTAAATCAACTGTCGACGCGCAACGTTTCGTTGCAATTTTCCCGGATGACGACGAAACTATCTTTGGTCAGTGCCGAGGGGTGGGAGCGTGACAAATTTTTAAAAGGGCGTCAGACGAAATGATACGGAAAAGTGAATTACATGCTTATAATAAATTTTAATAACTTCCGGCCCATAATTTATTTTTCTATTGGAACTCAATCATCCATCCACTATCCTATAAAACGGGTACTCAAACGATGTGTATGGGTAAATAATGAATTTTGACGTTTATTAAAATATTAAAAACAATATTCCCAATTTGTATTGTATTGAAAATTTTAACTAAATATTCACAGAATAAAAACTATTAATTGAGGAAGAGTGAGAACTCTTAAGTTAAAATACAATCATTATTATAATATAACATATATTACATTACACATTATGTTAGTTTCTACATTCTTATACCTACATTATGTTTAGATTTTATATTCTGTGTTAGGCAATTTATATTGTTTTTGTTTTGTAATCGTTCGTTATGCAGTTAAATCTAATAATAATTTATAATATTTATACTTCTCAAATATTTCTTGTTAAAAATTTTTCTTGAATCATACATCGAGTACAATAATTATTATTTTTGAAATTATTTCACGTTTTTTTTTTTCATTTATATGTAATTTACTGTTTATATAATATGACATGAATATACATTTTATATATTTGTATGGTTTATAATATTTTTGTTTCTATAAAAACAACAATAGAATTATCTTTATAAATTTTTAAATAAAAGTAGGTAACCCTTTTTTCAACACGTTACCTAGTACGACTGAAGTACGACAGTACGTGTCTCAATTTAAATATAGTAAATTATTTATTTTAATAGAATTTATGATAATACATTTATAATACGGCGTAACAATCGTTTTGTATGATGATTACGTTTTAATATTATGCCTAAGTAATTGACAAGTTTCAATGTATGTAAATACGTTTCTGAAAATGGTTTTGCTTAAATTTTAGAAATTCAAATGATGAGGGAAAACGGCGGATCGAGTAAATAATACAATCTTGATGAATAATACGCTAACATCTGTTTAAAACTCTCACACGTTAAATGGGTACTCGCATAACTTCATTATTACGTGTAGTAGTAAGAATTTGTCTAAAAGAAATTCATTATTGACTGAAATGTTATGCAACGCAAAAAAAACTATGAATTTCGTAGGATTTCTCACGTTAAAAACTATTTTTTCTATCTGCAATAAATCATAAATGTAATGTATTGTAGAACAGACTTTTAAATAATCGATTATAAAATAAAAATCCTAATTTTGAAAAATCTCTTAACTAAATCTTTCACATTTCACTCATCTTTATATTGTATTACTTAATTTGTACTTACTTAGTACTTATTATTTATTATCAAACAAATTTTAGATTCTGAGCGGAGCGATGAATGTATTGATTTTACAATGTTGTGTGTTTTTTTTTTTTTTTGTGTCTATGTACACGAGAAAGTGTCGAAATAATGCTTCAATTTCAAAATATGGGGGTAATTTCCTGTAGCAAAATGAATCTAGTTGGTGCATTGGGGAGGTCATTTTTTGAATTTCCCAATAGTTTTCAAAAGCGCCGGGAAAAACCAAAAAAAAATTAAGGAAAA
>VUJU01001485.1:0-49523 GCA_009835225.1 Aphis craccivora | reverse complement strand
CAAAATAATCTTTGAATAATAATAATAATTTTACTTAATTGTGTTATTATTATACAGGTATATAATATGAAATAAAATTCTAATTATTTTTAAAACTGCATCGTGTATGATATTAAATAATATTTTTACATCTTACACAGCTTAAAATACCAGATTTATGAAACTAGCCTAGTTTTATATATAATCATTAATCACTAACCAATTCCATTAGCAGCCCAAATGTTTCTTGGATCATTTTTCAATACTTTTGTGAAAAACTGCAATGCCAAATCTTGGTGTCTTTTTTCCTGATCCTTATTTCTAGTTGGTTGATGTAGAGTTTGCAACCAAACATTTCCCAGGGCAATTAATGAGTATGAATCATTTAATGTTGATGGATTCTTAAGACAATAAAAGTTATTTATGTTACTATATTTGGATTATAAACAAGTTTTATTTTGACTCACCTTCAGTACACGTTCAAATTTTTTTTGCCCAGGACCCCATTCCATTTTGGCTAAATGTAAGTTTCCAAGTAGTGACCAGGCATCAGGATGCTCAGTGTCTATACGTAATGCTTCTTTAAACCAATCAGAAGCTTCATAAATTTGGTTACGATCTCGAGCCATACAACCCAAACGCAAATAACCTGCAATTTAATACATTAATAAACCAATCGTAAAATAAAACTAAATTAAATAGTTTAAATACAATCAATATAATTAGGATGTTCCTTGAGAATATCTTTGTAAAAAGTTTCTGCCTTTTGAAACTGGCATTGGGCTTCAAAAATTCTTGCCAAATTGTACGTAGTTGTAACAGCAATAGAATTATAATGCTGTGGATCAGCTTCAACCATTTTCTTTGACAAACTCAAAGATTCTTCAAGTTTAGAACGAGCTTCATCCATATTGTTAAGCCTATAATTATAAATAAATAATTCAATTTTTATGATAATAATTATTTTGACTTTGATATAAGTTATACCTATAGTTTAATGCAGCCACATTATTTAGTATTTCAGGTGGAATGTAACTATTTGCACTGTTGCGCATTAACACCATAGCTTTACCATATGCAGCTAATGATCCTTGTAAATCTGATTGCTCTAATATTTGAGCCAATTCTACCCAAGCTTCTACATCGTCTGGGAAATGTTCAGTAACCTAGGTCATAAAAAAGAAATAAGTTTCACATTTTTATTTTTTATTTTTTAACTTCATACTTTTTTTAAATGACTTTTTGCAATATCTCGTTTCTGTTGATTTTTCGAATCAGCGTACAATGAACCAAGGATTTTCATTGCTTCATAATTTCCTGGATGAGCTTTAAGTACTTTTTCAAAACATTGAGCCGCCTAAATAAATTCCGAAAAATAAATTTAAATAAATTGATGTAAAGAAAAGTTGTATTACAAAATATTACATTTTCCATATCGCCTCCATAAATATACATTTGACCAAGACCATAATGAGGGAGTACAAATGTAACCGGAGCAAACTGAGTTGCTTGATAATAATATTGAAATGCTTGGTCATAATTATTCTAAATATTTCATAATATCACATTAAAGTTATGTAAATTAAACAAAAAAAAAAAAAAAATCATATTACCTGAACATGGAAAGCTCTAGCCATTTGATAACAACTTTCTGCTCTCATAGCTTCATTCTCTGTATTTTGTAAAGCATGTCTAGCAAGTAATTCAGACTTGGTATAATCTTTTTTGAAGAAAAAATGATTGGACAAATGATTTAACACCATTGGATTGGTTGTATCAATTGTATAAGCTTTAGACAACATATTTACACCCAATTTGATGTCACCAGGATTTTCACCATTCAACTTCATGATAGCAAGCCCTACTAATGCACCAACACACTTTGAGTCTAACTGCAAAGCACGCTCAAATGCTAATCGAGCTTTATCTATGTTTCCTAGTTTCAAAAAACAATGTGCCATGCCCAATCGGACATCAGCTGGACACTGAGGATTGGAGCGCAATGCTTTTTTATAATAGGCTAGAGCTCCTCTGTAGTCCTTTCTGTTGAATGCAATGCACGCTTTGCCTAATTGAGCTGGTATATTATTAGATGATTGATTCAGAACAAAATTGAACTGAGCATCTGCTTGCTCAATTTTATCACCTTCTAATAAGCAGAAGAAAGCGCGACCCAACAAATGATTCTATAAATTTGAAAACAATTCAATTAAATTTTCAAAACATATGGAATGTAGATACAATATACAAAATATAACCACATTCTTACCGTATCATACATAATAATTTTATCCGCTGTTGTATAAAGTGTTGTGGCCTTGGTAAAAAGCTCACGGCGTTTATCTTTACTTTTTTCTCGATTAGCAGTTTGCACATAATATGCCGCTAACATATCTAGAGCTCTCATTTGATCCTTATCACTATCTTTATATTCTAAACTGGCATTACTACGTGATGATTCTAACAACCTAACTAGAGCAGCTGAATTTCCTCTTTTATAATACTCCAACTAAAATTTGTTATAACAAAAGTTATTCTATATTGATGCTTAAATCGGTTAATGTGTTAATAAACAATACATACAGCTAAATTAACCCATATATGTAAATTTGAATGTTCAGACTTTAAAATGCCAAGTACTTCATCATGCTCTGGCAGCTTGTCTAGTTGTATTTCAATAACCTAAAAAAGAAATTTAATCATTTTCAATTAGATTAATCAAAATCTTACAGTTTAATATGTTAGCTATTAATTTAAAATATTATAGGTAACATTGAATTGAAAGGATGTGAACTGCGAATAAAACAACTTTTTTTACAATTTAAATAGTTATTTTAAAACTTAATTAATCTTTTTATAATTACCTAGGTATTTGTAAAAAAAAATATGATTGGTGATACATTATTTATAAATTTTATAATTTTTGGAAAATATACATTTACTGAATATTACAGAACATTAGATTAACATGGAAGTTGTAAGTAGTTTTTTTTTTGGAAAATGATAAAAGTAATTATCATGTTAATATAATAAACTAATATTGCATTAACATTGATTTTTTAAATATTATATTTTTCTATCAAATGCTTTTCATAAGGATAATATTTATAAAATGTTTGTTGAACAATATAATACTATTAGACTATAGTGAATTACAAGCAACAAAAATGGTAGATATGTCTGAAAACAATAGAGAAGAATATAAAGTGATTTATGGCGAGTTTTCGGTGTTAAAAATAATATTATTTACTAATAAATAATAATTTATTGTTAAAAATTAACTAACATTTTGAAATAATTTCAACTATAATAAAGTTTAATAATTAATACAATTTTTTTTTCATTTAAAGTATAAAATACAAATATAAAAGTTTAAATCAGGAACAAGGTAACCATTTCTCAGGCTTACCAGTGTGTAATTGTTTATAAAAAACAAAAAACCAATAATTTATATTTCATCAATCTACTATATTAAAATTTTAAAAAATTTATATTTTTAAACCTTTTAATTAGGTAAAAATATACAAAATATTTTTTAATTTAGATAAGAAAAAGCAATTTTAACTAAATATTGGCAACAGAGTACTAATCTTTTTATATAATGTGTAACATTATTTTAAATTTTAATGATTTATCAAACACAACTTTTATATTTGAAGACACCATCCACAATAACATACCACCATAATTAGTTAATAATATTTATTTTTAAATTTAAACATATTTGTTTAATTATCCATTAAATAATAAGTACATTAAAATATGTAAATGTATGTATTGGAAATATCAACATTTATAAATGTTATGGCTTGGAACTATAATAGACCCAAAATTCATATATTTTAAAATTCATTTTTGATTTGTATACTTAATTGGACAAATAAGAATAACCTCATGAAAACCTCCTAATGCAAAGCGACACAGACAAAGATGGATAGATAGAATAATAGAAGACTTGAAGATGCTGGAAGTATGGAATGAGGAAGAAAAGGAAAAAGATAGAGAAAAGTGGAGGCAAATAGTTGTTGGGGTACCTAATGGGCCTAAAAGGCCTGTAGAAAGCCTAAGAAGAAGAAGAAGATACCTAAGTGATACATGAAGCCTTAAAGGTAAGGTAACAACACTACATACCTCATCCGAGTCCTTTAGCGGTATTTCGATTGGGTTGACCATTTTGAGACGGTCAAGAGTAAAGTGTGCTAACGAAATAACTTACTTAACAAAAATAATTTATTATAATAAAATCATTGTACAATGGACAAAAATTCCATTAAAAAAAAAAAATAAACCTCAAAACCTATAGTTGTCAAATGGATAAGAAAATAATAAATATTAAGACTACCAATAAACAGCTTCCAGGAGTTTGAAACTTTGACTTTAGAGTCCGGAATGGAATCCTTCAGACACTTGGCTTGTTGTTATCGCGATACCGTTTGCGGCTCTTGATAACAGGGAACGTTGGCAGATCTGTGGTCGTTACCAACATAAGCGAATATACATGGTATAAACATGGTATTCACCTTAAAAATCGTACTGTGATAAATGATAAAATAATGATAAAGATTCTTATTATATTGATAAAGATCTGTTTATTGTGTTTATTCTTTTTCTTATTTCTTATTAGTTATTTCATACTTTTCGGTATAAACTGTAGTAAGTTTCACTTTTACTTACTGTGTCGCAAACCGACAGATAATATTTTGTTCAAACGTCTAAAACCGAAATCTTCAAATATATAATGATGATGTCCTGACTCTTGAGAGCGTTTACTTGGAAATCCGCAGTCATGATCACCGTTCGCCGATCGAACAAATTATACAGTA
Source organism: Aphis craccivora (assembly GCA_009835225.1). NCBI lineage: Eukaryota > Metazoa > Arthropoda > Insecta > Hemiptera > Aphididae > Aphis > Aphis craccivora. The sequence continues at coordinate 44,721 of VUJU01001485.1, read as the reverse complement.
CCGTTGTGGGTAGCAGCAGCCTGAAGCAAACTCCTAGCCGATTTTCGTTTCCGGAACGTTTCCGTGGTACAATTGTTGAACGTTGGAAACTGTATTGGGAGAGCGTGGCGAAGGATTATTATGAGTCAACGGTTGGCATTGGAACATATGCAAGAGCGAATCCGATAAAAAGCACGTTGATGACAGTAACTGCTAGTTGTGCATATTATTGCGCATTAACCAATCCTGACGAAAGCAGTTACAGATCTGAAATCATTGATTGCTCCAACAATATGCTGTACATCTCACCAGCTGTGCGGAACCCATCTGCTGTCCAACACCTAGAATATATGGAAAAATGTTATAATTTGGGCGTCGTGAAAAGACTGAATTTGCTTCTGTTTTCAGTCATCTGGATTGACGAATTTAATGATGATATAAAATCATACCAAGCAATCTGTAAATATTTAAAGCCATCAATATTGTCAGTACATAAGCGTGCTATAGACATAGGATTTTTAAATACCTGGTGGGGACTTAAAAAAATAATGGTTGATTATGATGTGAACCCCGAAGAATGGAAAGCATACAAAGAACCAGAGTAATGTTATTACTAATTTTATACTTGTTATATAAAAATTGTTTAGTTTCTCTTAGTTGATAAAATAAATTTATCCTTACTAAGATTCATATAAAATATATTTATTTAATATTCCCTTTCTATTTTTAAGCTGTGTAATATTAAATATGCAACTTACAAGACACTCATATAAAGAGTATATAATATAGTACATTTATTGTCTGTCCAGCAAGAGAATGCTCCAACACAGCACATAATCCTGCACCTTCCTGCTATCAAAATCGGTTTCCCTATGGCAGGGTGAAGTTTGGGGATGCGCAAAAAAACCGATTTTGGTCGGTCTGTGGAGTGTGGAGCGTTCTCTCGCTGGACAGAGTATAGATCATGACATTAAAAAAAAAAAAAAATTTTAAATTTAAAAAATACAAAATGCAAGTTATTGATGAACAGATATATTTACAATCTAGGTATAATAAAAATATGATTTTGATTTGACACAAATATCCAGTTAATAAGTATAAAATTAAGAACCTTAAACTTAGTTAACAACTATACATAAAATAAGAAAAAATAATATCAAATAAAAATAGTCTATAGCATCTTAATAATAAAGATTGTTAATGTTAATATTTTTTGACAAGGATATAACAATTTTTCATTGTTATTTTAAAAAAAGTGTATATTAAAGTTACTAGCTTAATAAAAATAAACTTTCTTATTAATTATAATGATATCTTATACCATAAGTGTACAATAATATCATTGAGAAATTTATATTATCAAATTATTAAAACAATACATTTATGTTTTGACACTCCAATTGAACATTTACAATGAGCAACATTTTTGTTTTCTATATGTTATCCTTGCATTGACATTTGAAATATTTTTATCTTTTTAAAATTTCACAATGTACAATTTATTCAGTACAATAAAATAATTTGTATAATGGTATCAACAGTAAAAATAGATTTTAATTAATAAATAATATCTTTGGTTTGGTAACTAAAATTTTTGTGGTACAATGGTAACTACAAAAATATTTTAAATACCTTAATAATAAATTTAAAGTTTAAACATGTTTTTTTTTTAAATTTTAGAAGATAATATTTCATTCAAATTATGATCTATTATGTATTTCCACTTCTATCACAGAACTTGTGCTTGGTACTGCATCATCACTTATTTCAGTACTAGTACTATCTTCTGTAATATCTTTTTCTGTAAAATGGAATAAAAATACTTTAATAATATAGTAAATATGTACAATTATTACAATTTACTAACAGACAAATTATGATATTTAAAACACTTACTGTTGATTCTAGTACAGTTTTTACACCTGATTGGAACATCTTGGGATTTTAGTAAATTCCTTGCTGACAAATGCATCATTGTTAAGCCAAACAGCCAGTATCCCAAACCATATCCTCCGACAGTAGCAAAAAAAATGTATCCATTGAACGTCATTATTGCACACATCAAAATATATCCAACCAACATTTGAAACATGTAAACACTCAATGTCCTAAAGCAGCTAGATAAGAAATAATAATCATAATGTAATTTTAATGGTCTTTTACATTATAACTTTTGAGCAAAACTTATTGTCAGAATAAAATAGATGGGTTCTGAAAATTGCTTAAGTTGAATATATTTTTAACATTAAATAAATATTGTTCACGAACTCTACTCGTATATGGAAATATAAATTAAAATACATAAATAATATCTTGTACAATAATAGTGATCTTATTTGCACAACAATTAAACATTTAAATAATTTCAAATTCTATTACTTTATATGTTTAGATTCTTACTCAAAAATTTTCATTCTAAACGTCACTACGAACGCTTCTTTATTGATAAACTCCTTGCAATCGGGCTGACTGCAACATAGCAACCGCCGGTGAACCCTTGTCATGAAGTGTACAGTCTTCAGCGACTCGAAGACCACTGCCAACGCTATCAAACCAACACATAATGTCACCAACCCTAGTGAAGCGAAAAACTAACGTATAAAGATCTGAAAGCTGATAGACGGTAATAGTATAATACTTGCCGATGGTAGATTGCACGTTGAAGTTTTTCACCAGGAACGGATCGATGTCCGTTCCGAACGTAAAGTACATAATGGTGGTTGAGGCGCTAATATTTTTCAGGGGCAGTAGAGGTACACATAGCGTCGCGGTGTGGTGTGTACTGTGTACTGAAACGGACTACCGTCTACCTCACCAACGTCCAACAGGCGACTGGGTGCTGCTTATCAATCGGTGACGCTCGATTGCACGAATAACATAATATAATTACATAATAATAAGAACTATACCTCCCGAGTTGTTTAGGTAAATAACAGAAATTAAAATAGGTACATTTATTTTGCTTTCACAGTGTCTTATTATAATATGTTGAATGTTCATGCACAGTGTCTTACTCTGTTGGTTATCAATTAATGATAAACATTGATAACTGATAACCACCGGATGATCAACGAATATAAATAACAGTAAACAGACGCTCTCGGCCGCACTTCCGCAGACAATTCATCTGTTCTGTTCATTAGTAGTTGACACACAGAATAGATGAAACTAAATCTATTCTGTGGTTGACACTTGGACAGTTGGACTTGTTTGCAGATGTGCAAATTGCAGTTTCAGGCATGTTAGCTCTATCGGCACTCTCATCTCTCACTTTATAGTCAATACACCGAAGTCTATACTTTCGTAGTTTCATAATCCTGCCATAATAAAAAAAACTTAACATAATTATACACATAATGTATATTATCCTTAATAATTACCACTTATTCACTAATTAAGGTACACATTATACAATTTTTAATATTATATCGTATAGTACTGTACTTTACGGTCTTTACTGTATTTTATATATGTAGTTGCCAGTTGGTAATTAGATTAAAATTCTAAAATAATAAAATCGACATCATGACGTTGGTATTGCTTGTAAAATCCAATTAGGAAGGACAGGTACCTATTAACTTAATCAGTAATTGAGTAATCACTAGACATAATAGTTTGGACTTTGTTTAAAGATCTATTTACTATTTAATGCTGTAATGTTATACTCAATACATACATACCTACAGTGTATTTTACGGTTTTTCTTCATCTCTCGGCACTATAGTATTACAGTTTTTAACATACGTTTTGTTATTTGTGATACAAATTTAAAATTTTATTTTTTTGATTGATTTTAAATTAATTAAAACGAAAAAAAACAGCCATCACGTTCATTAAGTTATTTTCTTTCCTTGTCATTTCTTTTATAAATATTCATAAAATAATTAATTTGCATCACACTTACTACTCACGAACTAAGATTTATCTTAAACCGTTATTAAACTACTATTACAGTTTGTGACCTATAGCTTATACCACAGAGTAAGAATACTTTGTAACTTTGTGGTTTATACTTTGTAAAGTGTAGGCATGTAGGCTGTCTCTGTATAACAGCCATTTTAACAAAATCAAAAACTAAAGTTTTAAGTTATGGATTATAGAATTGTACTTACTATCAAAACTAAAATTATTGAATACAGAAATCATCTGACTTCAACAAATTTATGAATTATTTATGTTGAAACAATGAAAAATTAAAAACTATGTATCTATACATTTCAACTAAAGGAATATAAATTTAAAATAAATTTTTTTGTTAAAATAAAAATCGGGATACTCGGATACTCCGCAAAAACAGTTACCGTTGTCGGTTCTAACGGATCTACGGATTTAAAAAAAAAGTTGACATCTAACTTTTAGAGTAACAATTCTTACAATTCCAATGTAATTTACAAATATATATTTGTATAATAATATATTTTTGTTAAAAAACAACAATTATTGACACAAAAAACTCCGGTCGGCTGACGGCCTTGTATATTTTCTGTTATATCGACTTGGCTGTATAATAAATACCTATTTTCTAGTTCAATTGTTCAAAAAAAAAATATAGTTTATGGGCATCTACCTACCGACAACAGTTGTACAAGACAGTAAATTAATAAAATTATAATACGGATAAGACTGATGTAATAACACGCATTATAATTTAAAGGTATACATATGCATATATAAATATAGTATCGCGCACGTATTTCGCAAGGTTTATGAGCATTGTGACCTATCGTTATCAAAAAACGTTTCGCCTACATAAAAGTAAAACTATTTATTATTATTTGGTAGGTAAGTGCCTATAGTAATTTCCCGGTCTCAATGACTATTACCACTACCCGGTCTAGGCGTTAATGCATTATAAATCATAATATTAGATACGTCTATATATAACTATTATGTATAATATTGCTACCTACTTTCTTTTATTGTCTCGTCTGAACAGTGTGTAAATTGAAGGACACTGGTGGTTGACACTCGAGTAGTCGAGTTGCTTTCATCTAACAAACAAACAAACAATGCACATAAAAAATTTAATAATATTATATATTATACGCAATGATTATTTATACCTACGTGTTTAACAGTATTACCTATATACTTATAAGCCATAAGGTTATAAGTACCTAGTTATAAGTTATAACAGACAACTAGACGAGTGTCCTTTCGTCATTATCAACAAACGACAGTCTACATTATGGTCCCCAATCATGTTTTATCAATTAAAATAAAATAATTGTTCTCAATAAACGCAATAATCATTCATTACACTACACAACACACGATATTAATAATAATACACTTTACAATACAATCCTGCGTGTAATGTCATAATGATTAAATACCGTTAAATTCATTCTTTAATCTTTAGGTTGTTAAGGTTTTGAACATTTTTTAACGACGACCAATATTCTTTTGTCATAACGTTTCGGCACAATTTGAAGGGTATGGATTTATAAGTATGAGAATATGGGATATAATTTAAAAAGAAAAAAAATTGAAAATAGTTATGAAAAAAAAATTTCAATATTTGAACATACTAACAATATTATGCTAGAACATTTTTTCAAAAACTTAAAAAAAAACCACCTTGTATAAAACTCACATATAGGTACACAAAACTGTAAAAACATAATATAAAATTATTATATGTTACCTGTTGTATGTGTCCTTCAGACTATTTGTCTATCCAGTTACGCCACTGCTATGTTCCTACTCATGCATAAAGATTAATAATAAAATAATAGGTTGTCCCAGGACCTTTAATATTCACATTTCCTTCTAATAAATAATAATCATCAATAAAATACCAAACAGAGGCATGAAATATCCAATGTTAAATGTTATAAATATGATAAAACTACAAAAATATATTGCAATTATCATGAACAAGCAAATAAGGTGTAAAAACAATTTGAGCAAATATAAATATATATTACAAATATTACAAATAAATCAATATTTTTCAATTATAATTCAATTTTAACAATGAAAATGAAAGTATAGACATACTTATCCATAATATAATAAAATACTATAAATACAAAAGGTACGAAAATTTTTAATTTGTAACATTTATTGAACAAGATAAACATTAGTCAATAAACACTAAGTATTGTCTATTATCTTATAAGTTATAAGCTTATAACTATGTCCGACAAACATTCACTGATTTAAAAAAATGGGAGATAAAAAGAAAACTAAATTACCCAGTCATTTTAAATTAGTACACCGTTGTAAGACACTCCACAATGTTACAAAATATAAATAATTATATAACAAAAAGTATCAAAATTATTAATAAAAATATCACATTTTCTAAATGTACTTAAAATTTGTACTTTTAAATCGTTTTTAAACAATCAGAATTTGTTCATAGAAATATAAATGCATTTAAAGATCATTGGTTACAAACATAATTAAGTATAAAATCTAACTATTTAATGTTAAAATAAAAAAGTGTCTATTATAAAATATATATTTGAAGTTTACATTAATAAACTTTTTCAATTGTACTATTTATTTTGTACTTTTAAAGTTTCAATGCCTAAATAAGTACATAACAATTAGCAAGTGTGATGTTAATAATAAAAAAAGGAATTATTGGTAGATACTTTAGATTTACAATTTTGTAATTTAATTGTTGTCTTATATTTTAAATAAAGTTATAAAAAAAGTTGCTTAGATCAGTCAATTACATTTTTATAAATACTATTTTATAATTATCTCTTAACTGCTTTTAAGGTAACTAATATTCAAAAGAAACACTATGTTTATACATAATTTAATATTTTTGTGAGTAAATAAAAGCTATTCAGAAAAAATATATAGAAATATTTTAAAAACTGTTCTATCAAAATAATAGAAAAACTGTTGAAAACCAAATCATTAAATTTAATAAAAAGTTATCCAATAATTTAAGATTATGTATTAGTGTATTATCTAATTGTACACATTTATAGCACCACTTTGAGTCTAAGTAAACCAATATAGGTAAATATACACAAACATTTAATGTTATGTCTTTTTTTCTGTTATGTGTATACAATAACACTAAATAATACTTTAATAATGAAAGTCAAATTAATTGTCCTAACTATCATTAAATAAATTCAACTTTACTAACTGCCCAGTGGTATTTACTGCAATATATTTATTTAGTACAGAATTAGCAAAAAACTTATCAACTGTTAATCTCACACTTGCTAATATTTTACCAGACTCAACATCAAGTGTAATTATTTGATTGTCTTCTTTTATTGCTATCCGTGAATCATCTGATGACCAAATCATTGATTGTATATTATTCACATTTGTATATTCACATTTTTTTATAGTTTTTAATATGTTGTCAATAAACTAATAAAAAAATGTGTAATATTAAATTATATTGATTATAAAACATTAAATTAATATACTTACAACAATATATTTTTGTCCACCAATAGCAATGAACTTTTTGTTGTTAGATATACTAATGGGTGTAACTTCGTGTTCTAAGAATGGTAATTCATACTGGTCAATTAGATTTAAACGAAAATCAATAGTTAATTGATAGATTTTCAAATAATTGCCATTATCAACCACAGCTAAGTTTGATGAATCAAGCATCAAGCTTCCATTTATTTTAATACAATTAATTTCCAATTTTATTCGAGATTCATCATGTAGATTTAATATCTGTTAAAAAAAAAAAAAAATCATAATATTTAAATGGTTTTGAAAAATTAAATAGTTCTAATGTAAACATTTTTAAAACTATAACATAAGTATAAAATTATCATCTTCATACCAAATAATACAAAACACTAAGAATATATGAAAATAAAATTGATATAATTACATAAATGCCATGAACATTGTACAGCAAGATAACTTTATCATGAAACAAAAAACAATTAATAAAATCATGAACCAATACTTCATATTTCTTTTTATTCCACCAAATCTAAAAAAACAAAAAAAAACCAATAAACTAAACATTTTCATAAGCGTATAAAATATTTTTTTTACCTCTATCACTTGATGAATTTTGTTTTCATTTACTTTTATACATTGTTTTAGTAAAAATGCTATGGTCAAATTACCACGGTCAAAACAAGCATAAATATGATCTACCGTTTGCGAAGTTTTAAATAAATATTCTGCTGTATGCAATTTCATACAATACACAGATAAATTTTTACATGCAACTATTATCATTGTTTGATCAAAAAATAGATGTGGATGTACTATTGTCAAAGCTAAAACATTTTCATTAATCATTGACCATTGATCCAAGCCTTCAAATAGTATCTACACACAAAAAATTAATAAAAATATACATTATATATTTATATACAAGGTAAAAATAAATTTCATATTGCATTTGAATTTATAAAAATTATATTCTAAAGCCAAAATGGAAACTTTAACTCTGGCAGAATGTTTGTTTTAGGCATATTTTTATTTAGAATTTTAAACAGAATTTTACTAGTATAAAATATATATTTTAAACAATAATCTATGCACATATTTATATTTTATAACTAGAAAAAATAAGTCCATTTTTTTAAGCAATTAATTAACAATTTAATATACTATAGTGTCATACAAGGCCATAACTTCAGATGGTCATAACGTTCAGGGATCCTGATGCTACTGCATTTTACTCTTAGATCTGATGATGGAAAAGCTTAGCCCATTTAAAAATTTGCAGACCTAATTTAATATATTTGTTGGATCAAAAAATTTACAGTACGATGATCCCTTATCATAAAATAGATGCAAATTCATAACAGCAATAACTCATTTTTAGTTAAGATTAAAGAAATAAAAACCCATCAAAAATAGTTATTTGAAAATTAATAAAAAAAAAGAAATATCTATATTCCGTAAAAATGTATAAATAAAAATATAGTTTTTATAAAGTGCATAATATTATAGAACATATGGATCTGAATAAATTTGGTGTTAACTATACACAAAAAATGCTTTGCTATAATATCTATATGTAGGATATAGCCAACAGTGTAACAACATGTTAAAACTGAAATAGTTCCCATGTTTTTGATTAGTCTTTCATCAATTATTTTTTTTTAAACATGATTATATATAAATAATTTTCTTTGTGATATAATAATCATACTAATCAAAACCCATATTAAATTATTAATCAGATTCCCAATAGTTTAAAAATATTTCAACTAAGGTTTTAATATAATTTTTATAGTACAAAATAAATTTAATGCACTCCATAATAAACACTTTTATCAAACAAATAAAAAGTATTCTAGATTAATTCAATAAATATGTCAAGTAATAAAAACATCTAGAAAATTCTTCTTTAACTAATGCCAAACTAGTATAAAATCCTCTGGGAACATTATTTAATTATATTTTAGAGTTAGATTATAATCAATATATTACCTTTAATGTCCCACATTTAGTAACAGCTGCAACTAATACAGAATCATTATCCAGCCATACAGCATCAAAATTTCGTTGAAGTTTATAGCAATATAAATTTTGTTTTTCAGAAAATAATTTATAATTTTGAAGAGATAACATTTCATTTTTACACATATTTTCAATATCACTGTTGGATTGATTTGTTGAAATAGTTCTATGAGCACAAGCATATTGTTTTATATCTTTTAGACACCACAATCGAATAGACTTATTAGCAGCACTAAGTAACCAATAACTCTGATCTGTTTTAGACCAAAACCAGTCTAAGTTTGATATACCTCTGTAATGTAAAAATTTTAATTAACTCAATATTAAATAAATCTAATACTGATACTTACTCATTAGAATTATACAAATCCAGAATATCGTACCCATTGGATAAATCACAAATTTTTATTGTACTATTACTTAAACTGAAAGCTGTATACCGGGAGAAATTGTTTGTTTTTTCCTGAGAAATAGAAATCAATTTATATTGCTGGTAGCCTATTGGTTCTGGATTGACTACTGGTGTTGCAGTTTTCTGTTCATTTTTCCAGTTAAAGTCGTAAATTTGCAATAAAAATGGTGTCATAACCATAATTTTATCTTGTCCTATAAACAAAGTGATTATTTTTATTATTTTTTTATGTATGTATATTGTATACTTTAAACAGTAAATAATATTAACCTTCTGAGTTAGGTAGATGGAAAAATGATAACAATTTTTCTTTAAAGTACAATAATCCAGTACAATGGTCAAAAGGAAATTCACATCCATAAATACCACATACAATTGGACCAATTGTTGAAAATAGTATTCTATCACATGACATATCTTCCACAAAATAACATCTATTGACAATATTAGTTTGCACAATTGACTTTTGAAGTTTGCCATCTTTCAATTTCCAAATCTATTTTCATAAATATAATGTTAATAATTTTGTAAATTAAAATATAAAACATATACTTTAAGTAGGTATTATAAACTACAGTTATTTAGTTAATGCAAAATATTAAGAATAGTAAATGATATTATATTGATATATCTTAAAAGTAATACTGTTTTGAAAAAATTAGTTTGAGGAAACTTTTTAGCATCATAAAAAGACATACTTAGTTAGTTAGTATTACTAACTACTCAAAAAGATAAAAAGAATGACAATATATTATGAAACTAAAGACTAATTTAATTTAAAAAATTGTATAAGTAAACTCTAGATTTTTATGTTTAGACAGTCAATCAAAGACAATTAAATTTATATAATAGTTTAAATAACATAGATTTTATAACTTTCTTAAATATGAAGGAAGCAAATTTAAAGGCTAATACCTATTTTAATTTTTAATGCATATTATTTAATACCTAGTTACATAGTATAAAAATGTATAAATGGTATCAAAAGTATCAAAAGAGAACTACAGAAAGAATAATTATGTCTTTAATTTTTTTAACGATATTTAACATGTTCAATGCCGACTTTATTTTATGGTACTACACTACATGCCGAGCCAAAATGGTTGTATAGGTAAAACCTTACCACAATCCCATAAAATCCTAACCTTCTGACTTCAGCCAGGTGCGTTTGTGTCCAATGTTGGAGGGTACCCAATGTTGGCATGCATTAAACGTGTTTTAATGCATGCTGAATCACATTAAGATTTAAATAACATATTAATCCAGATTTAGTAAAAAAATGAAATTATTAGAAGATTAAGAAAAATATATTTATTTATATGTAAGATAGGAATAAGATTACAATTTAAAAATCAAAATAAAGATAATATTTTCAAAAATATTAAAATAGTATAAATTACCTTTAATGTTTTGTCAGTAGATGAAGAAACAACTAGTCTATCATTTGGAGAAAAATGTGCAAAAATAACAGGAGAATCATGTTCCAATACGAAAATACAATCAGTATTTGTATTTTCAGTAGGTTTTTTAAAATCTTGACGGAAAACATTCTGCCAATGTTCTTGCCTAGTTTCAGGTGATGGTGTACGTGTTTGAGAATCTTAAAAAAAAATTTAATTTAATAAAACTGTACTGTTTATAAATATTAAAATAATGTATACTTTCAAATTCAGGAAAACTGTTCATTTCCCAAATACGTATTGTTGAATCATCAGATGTTGACAAAAAAAGATTTTTCGATTTATTCTTAACCAAATGAGTAACTCTTTTGGTATGACCATTATAAGTATATAAGCATCTATCAGAAATAATATTCCATAACTGTAACATTATAATTAACTATCAATAAATATTATATTTTTAAATTTTTTTACAAATTATGATTAATATAATAATGAAATATTTACTTACTTTTATACTTCCACTATTAGTAGCAATTAAAACCTCGTCATGCTGATTTCCAAAAATAACTGTCTCAATTTTATCTCTGACAATAGATATATGAGGTTCTGGATGAAAATTTTGAGATGGTCGAATACTAAAAACAATTATTATTTTTACAAGTTTTGTTTAGCATATAATTATCTAATTTAAACTCACTCATAGTAAAAATATAATTTCCTACTAGCTTTTGCAAGTTTATATGATTCATTGTATATAAAAGAAGTTTCTGGTTCTTGAAGACCCAACTGAACAATATCGCACTTAGTTCGATATAAATTAGGTCCATAACGTTTGACAAAATTTTCAATCTCTTTAATATATTCCTCATGAATACTCTAAAAATATTTTTTCGAACAGTACAATTATAAAATAAATAAATAATATTTTATTATTTATATATTAAAAATATTACCTTTACAACAATATATACTTTGTATTTTTTCAAATCTGCTAATAAATCAGCAGGACCAGTTGCACATATTTTTGATTCAATAAACCTTAAATTTAAAAACCACCGAGGAAATTCTTCTAGCATATCAGCTTTTTTAAGATGATATCCAAAGTATAAAAATATATAATTATCATTTTTTGGAAGATTGGCAAAATTTCCACTGCAATAATTTCTATAACGATCAATACATTTTTTATGCAACTCCTAGATTCAAACAACACAATTAGTTATGAACAAATCCAATTACTTCCCTGAATTTTGAGTTATACCTTATGTTCTTGATGATTCATCATGTTTTTTAAATTGCTTAAAAGTAAATCATGTATTGAATAAACATAACTATTTAAAGGTTGATTCCAAACCCTAACTACTAAACTCTTTCGCATTAATTCTGACATAATATCCGTAACTTCAGTTGTTTTTATATTCCACAATACTGATAAAACCTAGAATATAAATATTTTAATAAAACACATTAATATACATGAAACTTATTAAATTCTATATTACTTCTGGTTTAATATTTAAATCATCTACAAATAAAGAAAAATCTCGATAATTCTTTTGAAGATCATTTGGTAAACTTTTTATACACATTTCTATTGCTTTTTCAAGACTTTTTAACTGATTTTGGCTATGAGGTGTATATCTATAAAAAAAAAAAAATGTACACTTAAAAGTCTGATACCAACAATTAAAAATGTAATATTTAATTTCTGCGTAAAATTATGCTTATTATTTTATAAATTATTGTTATTGTATTAATAACTAATATTACTTCATTTTAAATAATAAAAAAAAATTAAGAATCAATTTCATTATTCCAAAATAACTAAATTGTTATACCTAATTCTAGAACTAAATATTATTCTATTTTAAGATAATATATGGAATAATACGAGTAATGTTCACGAATCATGAGTAAATAACATTTCTAATTCAACCCCTTAAATTTAACTAAAGATAATCAGTTTGCTTGCCCCTCTCTCTAAAAAAACTGTTCCACAAGAAAACATGCCAATGTTGAGCATACAATTTGTTATTGTATCTTTTCTATGCTAAGCATCATCACCAAATAATTTTCATTATAGCCAAGTTGATTTACTTTTAGAAGAGAGAAAATATATTTATTCTTAAATATACATGGAAATTGAGTTGTATCCCCAATTTGATTAAAAATATGATATTCAAAATCTAATAAAAATATTTAATATAATATTTACTTAAAAGGTTTACTATTTTTATCTGATAACTTATTCAAATAAAATTCCCATCGATCAGTATTATTAATGGCTTCTTCTCTATGCATTTCAAGTTGTGTAGCAATAAGTGAAATGGTTAATGGAAATCCTAAATAAATTATTATATTAAATTCAAATCAAAGTACATTAAAAAGAATTGTAATACCTTTGCATATACTATGAAGTTTTGACGCATGTGATGGTAAAGATTTTAAATCAACATTTAAACATTTTGAAAATAAATTTAAAGTCTCCTTTTCTTCAAATCCTTCTTTTACTTTTAAATATTTTACTCGAGTATCAATTATACCATCCATAATGCTAATATCATTTGTTGTTATTAGTATTTTACACCCAATATCCAGGAATTTCACTATTTCATTACTGCATACATCATCCAAAATCAATAGACCAGTTAATTGTTTTTGTTTCCATCTATATATAAAATAAAAACAAATTAATATATATAATTCCTAGTTAAACAATTAAATAAAGCTATATAACCATAAGTTAATAATTAGCTAGTAATAATAATACTTTTTTCAAAAACAATAAAAACTTATTACATCATAATATATTTTTTACAAAAACTGAAAGGTTAACTTAAGTTCTAATGAAACAAGTTCCAGTATTACTGATTTTAAACAAAACATTTTTTGAATAATGTTCTTTACTTACAATTTTCGAATTTTTTTTCTTGTAGCTTCATAATCTATAATTAGAGGAGGTGTAATAAGCTGTTCTTGGTTATTTAATCTATTAAGTATTTCAGTTTGAATACATTCAGCATGTGATGAATTTTCTCGTCCAACATTAATCCATTGCACAAATCCCTTTAAATGAAGCAAATACAAATAATTAATGTATAACAATAAATAATTGCTATTCTTATTTAAAAGATATTTTATGAAATATCTAAGCAAATCAAGCATTATTCTTAAAAATTATATGCTTTTGTATTCAATAAATGCTGAACAAATTATATAACTTAAATAATATTTAATAAAAATTAATGTATAACATAATTGATTCCATGAAAAATTACAATAAAAAAATGTAAACTATCAAACTCAATTAGTTTAAGCACAAAACTAAAAGTGGTTTTAAAAACATGATATGTGAAGCCTTGGAGCTTTGAGAATGATATAGAAACCACAGGAAAGTTTAAATTAAATCAAGTTCAACTTTCAAATTCTTATTTAAATAGGTTTAACATTGACATTTTTGGGGTTTTTTGAAGATATATGTATATTTTTAACAACTTATCAAAATAATTTGAGAACCGTTGTTTTAATCTACCTAACCTTAGATACAAGTATAATTAATTTTTTTCACAGTTATTATTATACTTTATACTATTTATATAATATTATATTTCATATATATTTACTTGAAAGTATTGCATTGTGATGAAAGGATCGTTTAATACTTCAATAACTAGACTAGACTTTCCACAGCCAGTCATACCATTTACAACAACAAAATTATTTGCTTCTAACTCTGTTAATAGTTTCTTCAATGTATTAACCTAAATAAAAAAATTGTATCAAAAATATATTTATACATTTAACTAAATATCTAGTTTTTTTACGCTATACATACGTGTTCAACTCGTGATACATGTCTTGAAGATAATTGAGGTACTTCGCCAGCAGTTAAAATCTCCTGTATTTTATTTGAAAATATGCAATTATATTTATTTGTTATGGAATGCTGTAAGAGATCAGCTATCCATGAATAATGTGTTGACAAATAGTTTAGGAACTGATTTATACCATCCTGACCTTTTAATGGTAATAATTCAAGTAAACGACCAGCTTCCTTCTCGCGGTTTCTCTATAATCAACAAACAAAACATTATTTTATTTATTACAATGCATGTTAAATAGCCATTAAAAAGAGGTAAAAAAATATATATATAATCTAAGCTAACAGTATAGTTGTAAACATCATACAAATTTAAAATTACGGGAATCAATCAGGATATTTATTTATTTATTTTTATTTATTCTTCAAAAAGATAACAGGCCCCAATGAACATGTTTGTGGGGAGGCCCATGAATTCACAATTTGAAATATAAATTCATTAAATAGTTCATATAAATTAAATGATTAAAAATTTGCATATAACTATAGTATTAATATAAGTAAATATATGTTTTCTCCTCATTACTCATATAATATAATATTATGTAAAAAATTGTATAGTTAAATAATATAATATAATAGGTATGATAATATAAAACAAAAATTAACAATAGTTACTTAAGTCATACTACTAATATGATAAATTATGAAGTAATTCTATACATTTGTTAAGAGTCTTTCTATATTTTGTTGTAATAACCAGAGTGTAATTTTTTTTTAAGAATCTTAAAAGAGTTGCTCTGTTTAATTTCTAATGGTAGTATATTGTAAATTTTTGGACCAATATATAAGTATGTGGATTGTGTTAATTTTTTGTGCATAGTTGATACTTTGATATTAGATAATTGTCTAGTATTATGTCCGTGTTCAGTTTTAAAAGTAAGTTTATTTTTAATTATATAAATTTTATATATATCAATATATATACTAAGTATGAGATAAAATAAAAAAACAAGCTAAGATAGAAGTAGATTCCAAACATCTAAGTTCTTTAGAAACTAAATTGTGATCTACAGAATCAGACTGGAAAATTGATCATAATGATATTGATTTGAGAACTGCGTGCAATACACTCAGAAATATGATTTGTTGTGGTAGATTTAACGTCCAAACCCCTGTTATTGAAGAATAAATATATTATTTATATTTTATTTAATACAAAAGGGCTCGACCCAGTTAAAATAATTTAAAAATGTTGGTATCCAATTTTCAATTATTAGAATTATTATACAAAGTTGAGTTGTTTGTGAATATTCACAAGAAAAGAAGGAGGAGAGATACATATAGAAGGATAATATATATCTTATTTAATAATGGGGAACTAGCTCAGCTTATGTAGGGTTTTAGTTATTACTATTATTAGTCAAAAACTAAATCAAGTAAACCTCCAAATGTGTTTGAAACAGAATTAAACTGGAACATTTTTAAAAGGGAGACATTATATAAAACAATTGCATACCTAATATTAATGATTAATTTGTAAAACAATAGCATTACCTAACTAAGAAAGCTTTCTTACCTCAGATTTAATATTGCGATATTCATTTTCTGTCAACACTTGTTTTTTTAATAAGACCATGATCACATCTCCCTGAATGTCCTGGACAATACTGTCATGATATTTTTCTAATATGGTACATGGAATACTTAGAATACTTTGTTTGTTATCGATTTCCATTATTACTAATTTTATAAGTAGTTACAAAAACTCAGTCTTGAGAGCATGAAGATACAACTATGCAAAGGTCAACATTTATCAAACCTGACAATGAACACGAATTAGATAAACATCTTAAATAATATTAATTATTAAATCATATGATGAGTTTAGACTAGATTTAAAATATTGAATTGTAAAAAAAAAAAAATACAACTACAATAGATCTTTTATACTGGAAGTTGTATTAGTTGTAATGATATGATTTGTTGTTTATCTGAATAAAAATATATAATCATATTCTTATCTATGCACTTACCTTATCTATGACGTTCCAATCTTACCACCGTTTTACTTTAAATTACGGACGTATATACATAAAAAAGTAAATAGATATACTACGATATACCACGGACTAGTTTAAAGTGTTTAAACCCTATTCCAAGTCCCATCGCCACTTATGACTTATTCACAGAACAATCATCAATTACCTAATGGTTTTTATTTATATATAATACCTTTATACATGAAGTATAAAATAAAACATCGTAAAATAAAATAAATAATAACTAAGGTGGATCTATAAATCCATAATATCATTAATATCCTCTTTGATAATAATATAATACATATTATATGTAAGTATGGGACAAATGCACTTTACCAACCCCCTCACTATTTACAGTTTTTTTTTTTAAAATGACTTGTTTTTTATGCGATGATGTAGATTTTTTTACCGGAAACTATTTTTTTTTAGATGTTATAGCCTTCCAGAGTTTGTGATTTCATTAATTTACCTCGAGTTGTGTTAAACCACCTTGGGTAATGGGTAGGCTTCGGAGTTACTATTGCCAATGTCGTGTTATGCGATGAACGCGCCACAAGGAATACATAATATTTGTCACAACAGTTTAAGAACAAAATTGAAAATCGTGAGAGGGTTGGTAAAGTGCATTTTAGCCGTTGTATCCTTGAACACAAAAATTTTATCATTAGACTATGAGAAATCAATTCATCATCATGGTGTATTAGAGTATGTACCTATATAAATTATAAACATAATAATATCATGTCCTTATATTTAGGCATTTAGCCATGATATAGATTATAGACACAGCTGCTATAGGTACGCCGGTACGCTGGCTATGAACACCAATTATTCATCCGTGACACGTGTTCAGTAAAATGGCACGTGAAATATTTTTTAAAATTTAATTATATTATAGTACATTATATACATTATAGTTGTCATGATAACCACGGACGAAGGTTGACGATTCAGTGTTTGTAAACTTCTTGGACCTTATAAAGTTATGAAGAAGGTATTAAAAAAAAAAAAAAACAGATTAACGTATTAAGACCTACCTACTTACACAATTAGTCTACAACCGTAAACCGTGATAATAGCATGGGTCACAGAATAGAATAGGTAGTTACTGTAGGGGGCCAAGTGTTAGCAACTGTTGATTGGAGATGATGTAAGTTGAAGTGAAATAAATAATTTACAAAAATATTTCAATGGTTTTTAGATTTAAAAAATAATCTAAGTCCCCAGGACTGAATTCTTAAGTATACTGGACTGGACACTGGAGTAGACGTGCTCGTACTAACTAACTACTAACTGCAGGTTAATCACATCGACTTCGGCATGCGAAGATTTGTTTGGGTTTATTAAAGATATTATTATTTATTTATTTATTATATAAATAACAACGGTCAATAGCCAATGAGAGTATAGGACCAATAAAACAATACTGTGATGTAATTATTGACAGTTATTACTATATATAGATAAGGCAAATACCTAGGTACTCATGTCTCATATATAATATGGCCTCTAGTCCTCATACGGCCCGTTTTACAATCATAGTTTAAACCTTGGTTACGCTTAACCTACTGATTTTACCGACCGAAATCGGTGGTTTAACCTTTAACCTCAGTTTAACGATTGTAATACGGACACTAAGCAGTAAGCCTCTTGCAGTCTTGCATCCCATTTAAAAGAAATATTCTATTATTATTTGTAATTTTCAATTTTCAGAACATCAGATGATACTTAATAGATAATTATTAGATAATATATCAGATGCAATAAAAAAACATCTAAAACTAAACCTAAGTAGGTAGTAGGTATCAATAACTTTGATATTACCTTGTCTAAATAATGCTTCAATTTCAAATTTGAGGGGTGGTTTCCGATGGCAAAGTAAATATCCTTGGTGCCTTATAGAGGTCAAAAGTAAACATTTTCCAACAGTTTTCAAAAAAATCAAGAAAAACAAAATAAAAGTGACGAAAAAACAGGAATTTTTACGCAAAACCAATTTTCGATCAAATCGAATTTTTTATATGGTTTCAACTCAAAAAATAATCATTGTGAAAATTTTACCAAATGTTTATATTAGTGTTATCTATATACAGTTAATTTTCAAAATATTTTGGCTTTTTTTTGAGTTATTAATAGACAACTGAAATTTTTGATTTTCTAAGTATCGATAAAAAAAATGCTGGCTGCCCCATAGGCGTAGTTAGCGGGGGGATTGAGGGGATTAGCCCCCCAATTTGAATTTAAGTCCCCCCAGTTTGAATCATAGCCTCCCAAAAACTCGTAAATACCTCTTCCTGGAAGGGATAAAGGCATAAAGCCCCCCCAACAAATTTGACCACCCTACGCCTATGGACTGCTCAATAAAACTTGAGAATTTAATACAAGGTTTCTTATGAGTTGTTTATATTGTAGTTAAAAAATCAAAAATCGTTGGTCTCAATTTTTTTTATAAGCGTTTATAATACAATTTTTTACAAAATATGTCAAAATCGCGAAAATTTGTAAGTAATTTTGTAGTTGAAAATCATAAAAAATGTTGTGGTTGTATATAGGTGAAGTTAAAAAATTCAACAAGTTTTCATTGAAATAGCTACAGAGAAAATTCAAAACATCATTATAGGAAAAAATAAACAGCAACAATTTTTGACGATTATTTAAATAAAAAAATATTTACGTACCTACTTACGTAATATAAAATTGACATCAAACCACTACTCTGAAAAATAAATCAACTTAACACTGGGTAGGTACAATATTATTTTTATTGTACTGTTTTTGTCTTATGCCGTTATCTAAATAAACATTTTGTAAAAAAACCCAATTACTAGGTAGGTATTTGAATTATAATTTATATTATTTTACTATTTTAATAAATTTTACTTACAACAATGTTTGAATTGTTTGTTTTTCAATAAAAAAATAAATTATGCTAAACTTGGTTTACTTAATGGCTTATACCATACTATTATTATATCTATACTACCTATTGGTTTTAAAAAAATACAGTCGGAAAAATCAAAAAGATAAATATCGAGTGGAATCAATAAATCCACACCCACTAACCTACCTTTTTTTGGTTTGAAAATACAGGCATACTTGGCGAGGATCAGCTATACAGTTGTTAATAGTCGTTGACAATTATTACGGTGATGTCTAATCACTATAAATTATAATAGTGACTATAATGAATATAGGTTAGATAACTAAAAATAAAAATAATAAAATATGAAGTGATTTATAAATATATAATACAAATTAAGTACCTATTATTCTGTACTAATAGGTATCTACTTTCTATACCTACTGTAACATTGAAAAAGCTACCTACCCATTTATACCTAGTTAAAAATTCAATAATGAATTTTAATGATTGATAAAAAAATTTTCCTAAAAATAATGGTAAAGTTGTCGATGTTTGAATAATGAGTGTACATAAAATAAAAACCGAATAAGATTCACATGTTAAATTGTTAACTATTATAGAAAAATTAAAATAAGAAACATATTTTAGATATTGTCTTGTCCGTCTCGCCGAAGAAAAGTACCTACCGTTTTGTAATAACGCAAAAATAAAAATAAAATTAAAAATAAAAAATTAAAGATTTTTTATTATATTAAAAATAATAATAATCTGTGTGATAGGTATGTGTAATGTTTTCAAATAATTTCTAGGCAAACACAAGGGACACAACTACACAAGCCTTGAATGAATGCCGTATTTACTATAAGTTATATTTTAAATTATTTTTAAGTTATTTTAGATTATTTCAAATTTCCCTAAATTTGCGTGATTACCTTCCTCCTGATCGTCGGAGGGCTCTCAAGGTCGTAATTCGAGAATGACCAAGTATACCGTTAGTAAAATATATATTAATTATTAAAATTATTAAATTGTGTAAATAAAATGTAATACCTATGTGAAATTACGTGATTATGTAAATATTGATGAGCATGCACCTTACCTTATTCGCAGCTGACTGGATATGCAGTTGACGCAATAGGTGTGAAAGGAAAAGGATATTATTTTAAACACTCAGATTTAAATTAAGTAACACTGATTGATTACAATTAAATAAAAAAGGAAACAGCTCAGTTGTCCTCGCAATGTCTGGTGTGGAAATCTTGGCTGGTCTTAGGTGCTCCTGCACTGTCTTCAACGAATGGTGCTCATGCACTGATGATCGGAGACGGTCCGGTCAAGCCCGCCAGAGACATCGGCAGCCCCATCAAAGGTGTCGGCATTTTAGAGAAAATTGTCTTAGTCCCTAGCGACAGACACCCCGATTGGAGCATCCCCTGTCTCCGGCGGCACATGAAAAAGATTTGCATGTGTTGCGCCGTACCGTTATAGTCTCGTACAGTATCCCGTATACGTGACTAAACAATGTGAATCGTTCCATTCATCAGTGACTTGATTTATTGGGGTTTTTTTAGGGTTTATTACTTGCGTGTGACAACTTTGCCGCTATTTATTTTATTGAATAAAAAAATAATAAATATACAATTATGATATGTGAAAATGAGCATATCATTACAGTTTTAAGCATGATACATATAAGTATACGTATAAGAACATCCAGTTTTCGTCTAAAATCTGTACCTTTCTTTCGTAAGAGTGTGAGAATGGTATTTATTCGACAACAGCAGTCAGCAAGTGCTTATTTCAAGGACAGAAAAATGTATTCGACGTTTTTACTTCTCTTCACATGAACGACACCCCTCCGGGGTGAAGGTCTGAAATAAACATTGATGGCAGTGGTTTTCCAATTTAATTGATTATGATTCACGAAGCCTTTACGTTGTAAAAAAATCTACGAAATTCACGAGTTAAAAGAACCTAGGTAACTACCTACCTATTTTCCTCGTTTCACGAGTGTTGAGAGTTAACTAGGGTCAAAAAACGGCGGTGAGGAGTAAACTTTGATACCTCGAGTAGCTAGAATTAATTCGAGTTTAATTTTTGAACGCATCCTTAAAATGTTAGAAATATCAATTTTAAAACCTAAATAAATTAAAAATTATTACAATGTAGCTAAAAATATTGAATTTCGTTAAATGTATCGTCATAGGTAGGTACCAATTTCAGGATAAAATATTAAAGCCTATAAGCCTCCATGGAGCTCAGATTCAGAACCACTATTTTATATTTATGTGGGGTACATTTTCTAAGCACGCTTACCCTTTTTCTTTAATAATGCACTTTTTCAGAATTAGATTCTTGGGATTTTTAAATGTACCTAAAGAAAATATTTATGAGAACTTGTCACTCGAGATATTTTTAAAACTATTAAGGAGTGTCTGATAGTAACACAAAATAGTTATGTTTTTCAAATACCAATCATCACGATGTACTTTAAACCTTTTCAATACATAATTTTTTGAATTAAACATATACATATTGAATATTGATGTAACAAAATTCCAACTTAATAAAGGTATATAATATTAAGGATAGTTGTCCATCATGGTCAGTGGCGTAGATACGATTTTTTTTTGGGGGGGTGGGAGGGGTTATATTATATTTATGATACAAATTACGAGATATTAGTACCTACTTCGTTTTTATTTTGTTCTAACCATTATATAAAATATTTTGGTTTTAGGGGGGGGGTAAATACGCCACTGTACTTGTACTATTTATGTAATGTACTAATGTGTAAATCATCTACAGTGACACCTAATTCTAAAAATAGGTACCACAATAGCGAATATTAAATTTGAGTAAACTTCGATTATTACAGTTTGTATTGGCGCGTGTCGCTACTGTAGTTTATATATATTCTATACATTCATATATTGTTCACACATGGTTTAAAAATTTAGTAAAATATCAACATAAAGGGTACATTCAAAGCAAAGAATTACAATAGGCTAGGCTGGTAGTAAGGTAGGTACATCAATTATTCATTTATTAT
The DNA here is from genome assembly GCA_009835225.1 of Aphis craccivora. Lineage (NCBI taxonomy): Eukaryota > Metazoa > Arthropoda > Insecta > Hemiptera > Aphididae > Aphis > Aphis craccivora. The sequence goes on along the minus strand of VUJU01001485.1, from coordinate 21,718 downwards.
AATGTTTAGGTAAATGTAATAATACATGGTTAAAGATTACCCTTAATGTGGAAAGTTAAAAATACACACCACCATACATACTTAATACTTGGTGCTCCAAATTTTTTAATGCTATAATAGATATTTAATCCCCCTCTTCTGTAACATCTAATATAAAAATCAGCGTAAAAGGGATTTTCAAGTGTAAAAAAGAAAAAAAAATCAAAATTATTTTTGAAAACTGAACTCAATAATAAATAGGTACCTAGTATTAAAAATGTGTAATTACGATATTACAAATAAAATTGATTTAATTATTATAATATGATAAATATTATTTTATATTTAAAAACTAATAAACTTGAATATTTTTAGTATTTTATACTATCACAAAACGTCAACACTCCAATTAATGACAATTATGCCACTGTGATCACTGATTAATCAATAATTAATTATCAATTGCAACGAAATTCTCCTTGTCTCTTTTGTTCCTATTATAAAAGTATATCACATTTTTCGTTTTTAAAAGGTATACAAAATTTTTTTTGAAAAACTCGTTAAAATATTTCCCTAAACAAAATAGCAGTTTGAAACAACTTATGCAATATATTAATAACTTTTAATTTTACTATAAAAAATAATATTGCTTCCATGGTAAAAACATGAAGTCATCATATTCAAATCCAAGAATAATATATATTACATATAAATACTTTTTTATAGTTTATTAACAAAAAATAACAATTTTATGTAATTAATTAATAATAATTAGCAGTCTCTTACTCCACGGAGATATTTGCATACATAATTTATTTTATTGTTATTATTATTTTTTTTTTTTGAGGAGGAGGAGGATATTTATTCCAAGGAGGCTCCATCTGAAAAATAAAATAAAATTCAGATTGCTACAACAATTGGAAGATCCATTGTATCAAAAATAATTAAACGCAGCAATATATATATTTTTTTTTAGAAAACGGGAACAGGATTAAAATATGAAATTTTAGTGTATAATTATTATTTTTCTCTTTTTCTTTTAACTTTCCAAAAGTAAATGCGTTGTAGGTATTTATACAATAAAACAATAATAATTTATAAACAATAATAGTCTGAAAAAATATGTTACAATGAACATTAATATTTGGTTAATATTAAAAGAAAAAAAAAATGTATACATAAAATAACTATAAGTATATATTATATACCTATAATAAGGAAATTATTTTATATTTTATATGCAATACATGAACAAGTATTTTACAATATTTTATAAATCGAGTATTACCATGTAATAGTTTTATATTTCAACTCGGTACCCACTCAGAAAAATTCACATATTGTTATAATTTTGAGGTGGTCTTTGTGAATTTGATCTGTAAGTGGATGGCCTTGAAAAGGTGGAGTCCATTAAATTAGGTGGCGGACCATTTCGCATCCCGTTTTGATTGTTTCCATATTGTCGAGATGGCCTATTATTTGGTGTATTATTATTGTAAGGATGTGATTTATTGTAATAAGATCTCGGTTGTTGATTGTATCCGATTGCATTAGATGCCTGATTTATAATTGGTCTATTAAAATTATCATTAGGAGCTGTTTGAAAATTATTAGGGCCATAATTTGGATTAAAATTATTATTGACTCTGAGATCAACATCTTGATTCATAGGAAAGTTTACATTCGGATTGTTAACAAATTGATTTCTACGTAAGTCTTGATCTTTTTGTAGGTGTTTGGCAGCATATGAATAAATTGGATCTTTGTTGCTTTCAAAAGATAGATGCTGCCGTACTTCTGGAATTGCGCCAGAATGAAGAAGACGCATTAATGATTCTCGACCTTCCCTAATTGCATTTGCTAATGGTGAATTTTGATCTACTTTTATCATTTGTCCATAAACAAGAAGAGATTCTGGCTTTAATTCACTTGCTGGTCTGGAGCCTGGTATCAAATCCATTAGACTCTCAACTACATTATTGACTACATCACTATCAGGGCCAGGATTTTCTTCAGCATCTTCTTCAATTATTTCATCATTAGTCTTATATTCTGTCCATAACTTTTGGAAATTTTTAGGAATAGGTTTAGAGTAAGGAATTTTTTTAATTTGTCGAACTCTAGTTGTTTCTTCACTAGAAGCAATATCTAAAAGTGGTATGGTATTATTATCAACCAACGGTTTATTAGAATCTTCTTCATCAATATCTTCAAGACCCATTCCAGGAATAGTTGATTGAGCATCAGCACACATATTATCTGTTTTTAACATGTTAGAAACTGTATTTACTGAATGATATTTTCCAGTCATTTTATCTCCAGGTCTATTTCGGGTCCAAAATTTACATGTATAATCATTTGAACCAGAACACAAAACCTCACCTAATGGATGCCAAGCTAATGACCAAACAATACTATCATGAGCTTGATCAACAGAACCAACAAATTTATCAACACCCACATTCCAAAATAATATAGCACCATCAGAACCACCACTACAAAATAAGTTTTCATGATATGGATGCCAGGCAATAGTACTAGCTTCTTTTTTATGACCTCTGAATGTTTGAACTTCATGGGAAAGATTTCTAATATCAAATAATTTTAATAAGTGATCTCTGGAAGCAGACACAACCCAATTACCATTGGCATTCCATTTTACATCCATAACTGTACTTTTATGAGCATGTAAGGTGGCTAATGATTGTCCAGTTTTTGGGTCCCACAGCTTAATTGGCTGTTGATTATCTTTACTACCAGAAATTAAAAGACCTTTATGTGGATGCCAATCAATGCATTTTACATCTGCTCCATGTCCTCTAAGTATTTTTTCTTCTCTGTTAGTAAAAAAGTCCCAAATACGGATAGTTCCATCATCTGAACAAGTTGCAAATTTATCATCTGATTGGCTAAAACTAATACCTCTGACAGCTTCATTATGTGCTTGAAACATTTTGACATTGTTCATGTTTGATTGCCAATATTTAATAAAACCAGTATGGTCACCAGTAGTCATCCAATTACCATTATGAGACCATACCATTGAACGAACCGGTGAATCGTGTGCTTGCAAAATAGTTTCAAAATTAAACGTCAATCCATTCCATAGAGTAAATTCTCCGCTGGAAGCACCAGTTATTAAACGTCTACCCTCAGGTGTCCATGCTAAACAAAATACAGGACACCGTACTTTATTAGTAACTGTTTTGACAAAAGCAGTAGTAACTGAGTTTACAGAGTTATCGACATAACATTGTGGAGGTAATAGTTGAGGTGTATATAATATATCTGGTTGTAAAAATGGCCTATCTCGGAAATCTCGTTGCCAAACACGATTTTGTAGCATTCGAATTAGTGATGCATTGTAATCCACAGTCTTACGGAGACCCGATTTCCTGAGGCGTTTGCCATCGAAATCCACATCTGCTGGTGGCGTACTTTTGTTCAGTTGATGCCTTGGTGGTCCACCCAAACTCGGACCACGAATATGTAAAGGTATGGGACCTTGAAACCTGTAGTTCGTCGGAATGGATGTGTTGGTTGAAGGCGGCGGAATTGAAAAGTTTATTGGAGGTGGAGGTACCAAGAAAGATGTATCCACAGAAATGGACATGTTTGTACTTAAATCAATGCAAAATATTATTAATACTAAGAGTTAAAATATGTCATTACCATAGTGACTACTTCCCCAAGACCGACGGGAAATAAATATTTTTCGTAGATCTAAAACAGAACACAAATCAAAAATCACTAAACACACTACACATGGACGGCGGCACGACGCTTTACTGCTTTACTTAATAACAATAATAACTAATATGAGTAATTTTATTCACTATTCACTAATCAGTAATCACTAATCTGTATGACAATATTATTTACTATATGAATTAAGATTTGGTATTAGATACACTTACACACCGTCAAACCATCGGGCTGAACGCTGAACTGCTGAAGAATAACAATGCACGATGCGTTCCTATCAAGTGACATGGAATAAAAAAAAAACCAAATAGTACCACTTTTTATCAATTTCAACTATAATCTCACGATCTAAGATAGTAGTATCTCGTAATCAGAATCATAAATTCGATGTACTACGCTTCATATATCTATCATATATAGATATGATCTAAGGGACTATGACTTAATTTTCAATTTTGTAGTTTTGTACTAAATAGTATTATAGTAAATTCACAACAGTATTCAGTAATGTACAATTCATTAATAAATAATAAATATTATATATATTATATTATATTTAATTTCAACAAATTACATGGTCGACAATTTAATAAATCATCTGAAAATTAAAAAAATAATACAATTTTCTGCTCTAATAACTCTAAAAAAAAAAAAAAAAATTATAAAATTTAATTTTGAAACTCAATTACTATCATCTTGAGGAAATATCTTGTATGGATTTAATATTTTCTTTGGATCAATATTATTTTTTATTTTTTTCATTAAATCTACTTCTAAATTGGATTTTGAATATTTTAAATATTTACTCTTTAAAAATCCAATTCCATGTTCAGCACTTATACTTCCCTTGTATTTGCTAGTCCATTCATAAACATAAGGTTCAATGGCCGAAGCTATTTCATTATTATGTTCAATAGTAGCTACATTTAAATGTAAATTTCCATCACCTGTACATATAAATAGGATCAGTATAATATCATCAAATTAAGATTTAATATTAATATATTAATATAATAATATATACATAATATGTTTATTACCTAAATGTCCATATCCACAAACAGCTTTTACATCAAGTTTTTCTAATCGTCTCCTAATGTCAGGCACAATCTCATAAAAATTCTCATGAGGTAAAGTTATATCATACTTGTAAACATATCCGTATCTTAGTAAACTTTCAGGAATATTTTCTCTGATTTTCCATAAATTCTAAACATTTTCAATTTTCTAAATAAAATAATTTACTTTGACATCTGTTTGTTTACTATTATATTTTATATATAAATCTAAGTTACTTGAATTAGTGATGGTTGATCTGCTACAGTAGCATCTAAAATTATTTCTTCATTAAGAGCTTTTTCTAAAAATTCTTGAATGGAATGATTAATGTAATTATTATCAGCTGATAATTCAATAAGAACGTAAAATTTCAAATCGTCATTTACTGGACATTTAATACCAATATTTTTTTGCACACTTTTTATTGCTACAGAATCCATCAGTTCAAATGACGAAAGACTACCAGAAAATTCTTTTCGTACCAATGAAAAAAAATTCAATACTTTATCAAATGACTCTAAGCCTGAAAATAAATAACAATACACACAATTAGGTTTGTTAGGGTACAAATAAATAATTAGTTTCTTTAAGGCAAAAAAAAAAAATAATAATAATAAATAATAATTATTTAAAATATGTCAATACAATAAAATTGTAGTGTCTTATATAGTAAATAAATAAAAAAAATTATTCAAATCTATTATAAATGTATAATGTCATAGTTTTAATACTGATATATATTTTAAAAATTAAAACTAATGTTTAAGTAGAAATTAAAATAATATTATCATATTTATTGGTACAATTATGTATTTACATTTCTTTATATTTTTCTATAACTAAAAAATTATTTATCATCCCACATTTTTTTGATAAAATCTGGCGTTGATTCATTTTTTTCTTGTGCTTTCAACATAGCTAAAAAAATGTCATTGTTAAATTTTTATCATAAGTTGTGCCAGCTTTAAAATCAATGTTTTGTTTTACAGAATTAGTGAAGTGTAATTGAATTATTATGTATTATTATTAAAATATTATTTGTAATTCTTTAACAATAGAGCACATACATCATGGTCAAAAAGACCGGGCTTTTAGAATTTTGTTCATTGCTTTAAAAATATGAAATATTAATGTACCCAACCTAGGTACCTTCCAATTAGGTGATAAACTAAAGTTATATACAACTCCCAATTGAATACAATTTGATGTTTGTACTATAGAATGGTTCAATGTTCATTGTCTATTGAAAAAACTGTGTACATGGTATACTGTGATACAAAAAAAAAACCTTATATGTAATAAAATTTAAATCAAAGTTCAATGTGTTCATATTAAGTATCAATAAAAGCATTTGACAATTTTTATTTATTTAAGAACAATAAAATAATGATTATTTCAATTCATCGAGTTATAATTTATAAGTTTCAAATTACAAAATTAAATTTTTTTATATCATTTCTGAAGAGTGATAGTAAAGTTTTCACTTTAAGGAAGAAAATATCTAATGAATATATTCAAATATATTTCTCAAACATATACATTTGAAAAATAAAACAACAATAGAATTATTAAATTACCAATAAGTGATACATTAACAAATTTTGGAGCATTTGGACATTGAATAGCAATTTTTGTAATTATTCCCAATGTTCCTTCAGAACCAATAAACAAATGTTTCAAATGATATCCTGTATTGTCTTTTTTCAGTGTATTTAGACAATCTAAAACTTGTCCATCAGCCAATACCTAAAAGACATAAATTAAAAATGCAATTATACCAAATAGGTATACAAAAATTAAAATTGAATAACCATTAACAAAAACTACCGCTTGTAATCCCAACACACTTCCTTGTAGACTTCCGTACTTAATTAATCTTAAACCTCCAGCATTAGTTGCTAAATTACCTCCAATCTGACAGGTGCCTTTTGCACCCAAATCAAATGGCATTATAAATCCTTCGTTTTGAACATAATTCATCAAATTTTCTAGTACACATCCAGCCTGACATACCAAAACACCTAAATAAATTTGATTTTTAAAATCTAACTTATTAAATATTTGAAAATGGAAATATCCAAGGAAGTATTACTAGAAAATGTGAACTAATAATAATCTACTCATCTGGACACATTAGGAAATGTAATCAATTATTGCATCAATTATGCAACAAGTAAATGTGGTGTCATAATATGTTATTTATTAATTATAATTTTTAAATGAAACTTATATTTACCTGATAATTTATTAAAGCTAATAATTTTATTCATCGCAGAAGTGGATAAAATTACTTCATCAAAAACTGGAACACTACCTCCAACAAGACCAGTATTACCACCTTGAATACAAACTGCTATACCACGCTCATAACAATATTTAAGAATTGATGATACCTGTTCAGTTGTTTTTGGTTTAAGCACATACTTACTGATACCTGTGAGTACAATTTAAACATTATTAAAACAGTAGTCATTGGCATTTTAAATATTTACCAGAGACAGATTTCAACCAATCTTCATTATAAGATTTTACTTCTTCACCAGTAATAAAATTGTTGACGCCTACAATATTTTTGAAAAAGTCAACATCTGTAGAGTTTACTACAGCATACGATCCTCTTTTTATGTTAGGAAATTTATCTTTAGTCAACTGAACATTTTTATACAAAACAGCCGTAGTACAAAGTTTGCGAACATTAAAGAAATTGAACGTCATTATAAAAATATTCAAAATAATTCAATTTTAAAACAATGAAATTAATATACATATAATATAAAAGTATATATTATTTTAAAGTAATTGATTAATCTATACAATTTGTAAGATAAGACAATTTACTATAAACTATAGTTTTTTTTTATTTTTGTTAAATTCAAGTAATAATGCTATTATTTAAAAATTTGAAATATACATTTGATTATTTTCATTATCGGATTAAAACAATTTTAAATAGCGGATTTATTAGATTTTTTTAAATATGCTTATAATAAATAAGCTATAAGTGTAGCTATAAAATTGATAATCAACTTCGGTTTATTTCTTTATGATTTTATGTTTTAATGTTAGTAAAATGTGACCTATGTGGGCACCAGCTATATGAAGAACGAACTTTAATCTTATTAGGTATTTATTATTTAATGCTTTCAAAGGTAAAATTAATAAATACTAATCGCTCTTTTCTTTTCTTAAATCTTAAGTTCTCTGAGATAACGTTTGTAACGTAACAAGTAACAACAGTCATATGACATATAACATGAGATTATGAGTTAATGATATATGACATATGTTTTGATTATATTTTTTTGCCAATAACAATACTAACAAAATAAAAACAAAAGGGTGTCATGAATAGATTATAAACATTTTTTCGAAATAAAAAAATAATTACTTTTCAGAGAAGAGGCAAAAGGCAATACGGTAAATTTGTTAAAAATGTAAATATAGTATATACAATCAATGAATCAACCACGGGCAATTATAGTCAGCATGGCAGTCTGGCAGTATCGGAACAGTATTTTCGAAGTAGTTGCACGTCGACACATCGTATTATCGTAACAAAATTGAAATTGAACGAGACACGAGTAATTTGTACAGAATTTCGCAATAATAAATAATTATATTATTATAAATATATTAAATATATCGGAGTAGTAAGTTTTAATCATGACATTATAATATTATTATGTTCAAAATAAGGTGGATATAAATAAAAGATATCTTAATAATTCGTGGTTTGAATCGGAGTAATATTCAGTATTCTATTCGAAGTATTATTATATCGTCGTAGATGATTCTCAATGTATTCGTAGCAACTCTAACTGTAGCCAGCGTGACTAGAATTTTCAGGAATTTAATCGTTCAATGTATTTTATATAATAAATAATAATGTATAATGTATTGTCATTGTTATTTGTGATAATATTCATAAATTCCAATTCCAAGATATAATATCTTAGTCCGGGGGTTTCCACAAAAATGGCGGACATTGACTTCATTTATTATCATCATAATTTGTATTGTATCAGCTATGGTGTATTATCTCAAATCTTGACGATAGTCGATGAGCGATGACCACTGACTATGAAAAGTATCAAAGTAAAGTTTTGGACTCTGACAATATTTTGTTCTGTGATATCCTAAGTCGTGACCATTCATTATTTAAAAATATACTTTTATACAGTGGTAATAGTGTAATTCAGAATTCAATATTTACGTTTCACTATTCGATTGCCTACTGATCATTGATCACTAAATTCGCCGAGTAATAGTTACAAGCTGTTGAGCATATAATTTATATTTTACCATGCATTTTATCTCTGTACACTACCAATACTAATTATTAATACTATTTTTGTATTTTATTTATTTTTGAATTACTTATTCTGATACTTTGATAGTAACTCGAGTTTCAATTTTAATGTAGTTTTAAGTAGTTAAAATTTTATACTTTTACTAGTCTTCTATAATATCATTTTGTTATAATGTTATAATTAGTAGAATTGGTTGCTGGTGTGAAAGACAATTATCATAACCATTATAATGTCTTCGGCAACAAATCGTCGAAACATTTTACAGTTGATAAGGGATCGAGAATTAAATGTAATATAAACGTCTTCACATACATTTTATTTAGTCTGACTAATTTTAAAACTATTATTGATGATTAGGATCACATCCGCACAAAATATGCATTAAAAAGTAATTTGTATTACAAATGTATTTCAAAACTTGGATTACTCGCTCAATTAGAAGGACATCAAGGATGTGTTAATTGCCTACAATGGAATTTAAATGGAAGGTATGTATCTACTAAATTATAAACAATATTCATTTAAATAAAAGTTTATAATTTATAATATATGGCTATATAATTTTCAGCACCTTAGCATCAGCATCTGATGACTATCAAGTAATACTGTGGGATCCATTTTTACAAAAAGTTAAAACCACTATCAAAACTTTGCACCGCGGAAACATATTTTCTGTCAAGGTATATGAAAAACTATAGTATATTTTTAAAAAACCTATGCTTGCTTTGTTTGCTATGTAAATGTGGCTACTCAACCTAACTTGACTGGAGCTGAGTAGTTGAGATTTAGGTGGTTATGATGGGATAAGACTTGTTTTGGTTTGTACGCAAACACACAAACAAAATAAATATATTCAGTTAATAAAAGTGAAAATAATTTGAATAAAAAAATTACTGTAATATTATTTTATAATTGAAAAGTTCTAAAAAATAGTACATATATATATTTTGTTTATATAGTTTATTCCTAGTTGTAATGATGATGTAGTTGCAACTGGAGCTGGTGATTGGAGTTCACATACATATAATGTAACAACTGGTCATAAATTAAGCAGTTGCAATTGTTCTCACGGACGAGTTAAACGTTTGGCTGTAGCAAATGATACTCCAAGTGTTTATTGGAGTGCCTCAGAAGATGGATGTATCAGGTATGATTTGTCTTGTGAATGTGTCAAATGTAATTTTAATGTAGTTATACTACGATTGTTGATTTAATTATTTGTTGATGTTCATACAGTCAACATGATATGAGAATGAGTCACCAATGTCCTACAGAAAAATCTAAAATTACTTTAGTAACTATATATGGTGAATCGGGGAAAAAGATTGAAGCTAAATGTTTAGATATAAACCAACTTAAAACTGAGCAACTTGCAGTTGGTGCCAATGATCAATATCTGAGATTGTATGACCGCAGGATGATTCGCTCATTGTCATCATTTACTGTAAAACATTCAATTTCGAAAAATTCTCCTTCAAAATTTGATTTTGTGTGTACTGATAACTGTGCAACTGAAACATTAAATGAATTTCAATCTGCACTTCAATATTATGTACCGGGTCACATGCATCCATACACTGAAATATTGCCCAGAAAACAAAGAAGTTATGTAATTACTTATTTGACTTTTAGTCCTGATGGGCAAGAGCTGTTGGTTAATTATGGTGGTGATTATGTATATCTTTATAACTTAATGGATCAAGCTAATAATGCATTTTTCAACGTTCCTAAAGTTATGAAAGTTCCTCGTAAGTTTCTTTGTACATTAATTAAGTTTGTACATTATTTAATCACTCAATGTTAATTAATAATATGTGTAATTTAAGGAGAACATGGAGAAGGTTCTTCTATAGATATAACAGATGATCTAGTTCCTGTTCCCCATTCGACACTACCAGATAAAGTAGAAAAATTAAAACTGAAGGTTAGAAATTATAGATTATAAATTGTTTAATGTCATATACCTACTTATACATTATATAACAGTAAGTCAGTAACTAAATAAGTGTTATTATAATTTATAGGCAAATTATTTATTTGAAAAAGGAGAATACACTGCTGCCATTTACATTTATAATGAAGCTATAAATATTTATAAATGTAGTGTACTATTTTCAAATAGAGCTGCAGCTTACATTAAAAGAAAGTGGGAAGGGGACTACTATGCAGCTCTTAAAGATTGTGTGACAGCATTAAAACTAGAGCCTAATCATATGAAAGCACATTTTCGTTTGGCAGTGTGCTTGTGCGAATTGGGCATGTTAAAAGATTCTAAAATGTATTTAGATCAGTTCACATTAAAATACCCATTGTATAAAAATAGTGCTGCCTACAAAGGTCTTCAAAATGATTTGAGAAATGAAGAAACTAGGAATAAAGATAGAAGGGGTAAATATTTTTCAATTTTTGTATTTATTTAAGATAATACTCACTGAGTTGTCTCTGTCTTATAAGCGTGTAACATAGCAAATTTACGGCTTCTTTGGTTAAAAAATTAGAGTGAATCGACCTATTATTAAATTTGATGGTAAGAACATTATCTGTGTTCATCATGTTGGTTTTTTATGATACTTCAATTTTTTAGCAAGTTTATGCATATAATATAATATAGTGTAAATTAAAAATACTCAACTCACTTAAAAACTGAATAATCATAAAAAAAAAAAACAAAATACAAGCACAGATAATTTTCTTACCATCAAGTTTCATAATTGATCGATTCACACTAATATTTAAACTAACGTAGCTAAATGTGATCTGCTGAGTGTAAATTTGCTATGTTACGCATTGGAATTTGTAAGACAGAGTCACATAGACAACACATGCGAATGTGTTGCTCCTCTTAATATTCTGTATAAATTATTTATTGTTTTAACATGTGGTTGATGCAGCATATCTTACACCAAATTTTGAAGTTTTACACATTGAACAAATCGAAAAGATAAACTTTGAAAAATACTTTAGTAGTCGCTCAAAAGATTATCTACATAGATATTATGGGCATTGTAATACATCTACTGACATCAAAGAAGCTAACTTCTTTGGAAAGTAAAGTTACTGTTGTTAATATATTATGAATTTTTAAATATTTAAACCTTACTTTTTTTAGTAAAAATCAATTCATAGTAGCTGGATCAGATGATGGTTTATTTTATGTATGGGATAAACACACAGAAAATAATTTACTCTTACTGGATGGCGATAGTTCAATTGTAAATTGTGTACAACCACATCCTTCAGAATTTTTGTTGGCAACCAGCGGTATTGATAATGAAGTCAAATTATGGAGTCCGTTGTCAGATGTAAAAACCATTAACAATTTTTATAACATTATGATTAAAATTGAATTAAAATATTTATTACAATATTATAGGATGTGGATAACGCATTAAAAGTAGACAATTATAAAACAACAGCTATGATTAACCAAAGTCGTATGATGACTGATCCATTTGACATAATAATGAATAATATGAGGAGAGGTAGTTTCGAGTTTCCCACTGTCCGTGAACATGAATATGGAGTTGATCCATTATCTGATGATTTTGATTGTCTTATGAGTTGATAAAAACATATTTTAGTAATTTTTTTATTAATATTAAATATATATAAATATTTTTAACTGTATAATTTATTTTTTTTTATGTTTCTAATATTTATGATACTTTATCAACAAGGATTGTTTGTTTTGCAGTGTCCAACTTTAATTCTATATCATTTACTTCTGGTAAACTCATACTGCCAATCTGAAATATAATATGTATAATAAATTATATTTAGATATACATTAAATAGTTCAGTTTTAAATAAATACAGTTTTATAAAACGTTAAATTAAATTCACACATAATCTCTTACACTTATAAAATGTGTTTTTATACATGTATATAGAAATATGGTATAAATTATTTGTAAAGCATGCATTTTCAATTCATAATGCAATATTTTAATAAATATTACTATTTAATTCTAAGGTTTTGTTTATAAATATCATTCTGTTTTTTTTTTTTTTTTTTTTTAATATTATAAACTGTGGTTAAGAATATACCACATTATTATTTGTGATCTTTAAATTTTAAATATAAAAACTTGTTAAAATTGGATGCTCTAGTTATTAATTTTTATTTTAAAATTGATGTTCCTTTATTAAACTTTTGAAAATTATATCATCAATGAAAAAATAAATTTATACCAAGTTGAACTTTGATTGTTTACTATATTATTATTATTATTATAACATAATAATATAATATATCAGTGGTTCTCAACCAGAGTTCCATGGACATAAAATAACTGTTCTGCCAAAATTTAAAATTTTTCAATTATTTTTATAATTATCTATAATTGTTTAAGATTTTATTTACTAATTTTATTATTATTTAGTGACTAATATATATGTAAACTATTTTATGCTAGTACGCTTTGTTTGATACATTAAAAAAATTATACTTCATAATTGATATTAATTCTTATTAAATATTGATAGTTACATTATTTCGATCCAAATAAATGTTTAAAGCTATCTGTAAGCATATATTAATAAAAAAAAGTTTAATTTAAACTAGTGAATTTTGTTTTGTTTTTATTCATTAATTCCGATAGCAAGTAATAATAATGCACTGTTATAATGCCATATAATTTTACATTTTTTTGAAACATTAAATTTATTGATAAAAATAAAAACATTTATAATGTAATATATTTTAATCACCCATAGTAATGACTAATAAATAATAGACAAATTCATAATAATATATGTGTCAATAATTTTATGCTTGCCTTTCATTTAAAAATATAGGTTAATGGTTAACAGTGATACTGACAAATAAAATAACATTTACTATAATGAAAAAATTAGTTAAATATTTATTGCTAATTATATTTCTACTGATGAACCTACTATAAGCTCTTAAATACCCAAAACAATACTTAGTTTTTTAAGATTTTTAATTTTTGAAATTATCCATTAGGCTTAACATTTTAAGATTAATTAATGGCTGATATAAACTATCGAGTACTTTCAATTTCCATTTAATAAAATGGTTGCATGTTACTTGTGTAGTTGTGTCCCGTAAAATTGTTAATAAGAATTTACAATATTACAATAGGTAAGTTGTGTCTCGAATGCTTGAATTCTACTTACATATTATATTTATTGACGGGTTATTTGCTTCCCAAAAAATAATTTTGATTACAATAACATAATTGAGAACGTGGGAATTATAAAGATTAAGTATAATAGTCAAAAAGGTATAGATGATAATAACTATTCTCAATCGTATTTCTATCATAATTTCTTACAAACTTTTTAGCCTTATTTTTATAACCCCATAAAGAAACAATTTCTTTTATAGAAGTTTTTAATTGTATAAATGAAAAATGCTTGAGTATTTTCAAATTCTGAAAATAGAAAATTGTTGAAAAAGTTTTTATGTTTTTTTTTTTTTTTTTTTTGGCTTTTTTTGCCACCAAAAAAAGTAAACAATGTTTTTATGTATAATCTATTGACAATTTGTATAGACAAAAGGTATTTACAATAATTGTTAGTTTATATTATTCTAAATAATTACATCTCTGAAAATTTGCCTTTACCAGTTCAAATTTGTGTTGAGTGTTCTACTAGTCTTGTTGAAGACTACCACTACTCATGTGAATCATTTAATTCAAAATTTAATTATTCATTTTATCACTCACACACAAAAATTTTTGTTTCATTAAAGTACTAAAAGAATTTCAAATTAATAGGTACAAATATTCTTATGAACAGTTCGAATAAACAAAAAAAAATTATAGTAGCGACTAAAGCGATAAAATAAAATTTAACAAAACTCAAATTTCTAACTAAACAACAAAGAAAATAACAATATTGTTTTTACCTAATATTGATTTATAATAACATTTATAGATTTTTTTAGTTCAAAATTTTTTTAATTTAAAATATGACATCAGTGATTTTGTGAAATATTTCAAAAGTTTTTACATACCTTCCTATACCTATAAGTTTTTTTATATAGGTATACCTAACTGTAAAATTGTATTGTAATGAAATTATCATTCAAGACACCATTAACACATTATTCAAATATGACAGGTAAGTTGTGTCATAACCACTTGGACGCAACTTACCTTTGGTAATACTTAACAAGTAACTTGTGTCCAAACTGTTCGAACAATAATTACTTTCTAATTGTGCTAATATCAATTTGAAATGCAAGTAATATGCACTGAATAAATCTACTGGAAGGTATAAGAATTTTTAAAGAATTTATATTTAAAAAAAATTAAATTAAATATTCTCTTAACACTTAATTTAAAAACAAACATATTTAATGGAAATTAAATAGTAAATAGCACTTCTGTAGTTTATTATATCAAATTTAAATTTAAAAAAAACTATATTTTACTTACAGACAGTAACAAGTAGTCTATATCCAATGATAACTGGAAACGAATTTTATCATCATCAGAATTAACTTTGTAGTTTGGATCTCTAATTTTCTTCAGTTTCCTTAAGCTTTCTTCCGTTTTTTTTATAGCTTTCATAACATCATCAACATAAGCCACATATCTAAAATAAAAGTTGACAGTATAAATGGAAATGTTTAAAATCTAATATACTTAGTCTTAACTGGTATACAATTTTGAATTTATAGTAATTACTTACTGTGTTACTATATGATCTAATACTTGTTTTTTACAATTTTTATTCTGCAATGTTTTTAATGTTACTACAATTGATTTCATATAAGCACATGGTTCAGTTGGATAATCTCGATTTGTATGTCTGAACAACCTTGGAACATCAGTTACTCTTATTACATGAGACATTGCTTCATCTGTCACAGATTTAACTTTACACTTGCTTAAATCATTTATCAATGTGCTTAAATTTCCATTTACTATACTACCTGTACAAATAAAAGATTATACAAATATAAATAAGGTTTCAAATATTTGGTACACCTACTTTTTTGTATTTCTAAGACATCAGTGGGTACCTTTGTCCGTAATAATTCTTCAAACATAAAATATATATCATTTAATTTAATACAAAATGAATTTAAATCACTTTCTAAATCCTCAAGAAATTTAATACGAGTACTAAAGTTTTTCAAATCAGTCTTAGATTTGATATTAGCATCTTCGGCCCAAGTCTGATATCTAGATATTAACTGTAATATTAATTTGAAAAATCTAAAATAATAAATCAAATGTAAATTTTTACAACAAAACATTATATGCTTAATTTAAAATGTATTAATAATTGTGTAACCTGTGACTCAATTGATGTATGAATATATTTGGGTCTAAACAAGAACACATAGAATCCCATACTGTTTTTGTGACTTTTAGTTTAAATGTTTCAACATAACACGGCTCATAACTTTCATGGTTCATAACATTTTCCACACAAAATCCAATCTCTTGAAAACTTGAATTCAATGATTTAAATCAAAAGTATTTCT
Organism: Aphis craccivora; assembly: GCA_009835225.1. NCBI lineage: Eukaryota > Metazoa > Arthropoda > Insecta > Hemiptera > Aphididae > Aphis > Aphis craccivora. Next base: position 5,200 of record VUJU01001485.1, on the reverse strand, counting down.
TATCAAATTTTAATAGTATTATAATTTATAATTATAACATTCAAAATAGTTTATGAAAAAATATCTTAATCTATTATTTATAATATTGAAATATTTAATTATATTTTGGCTTACCGATATTGATAATAAATTGGCAAATTCCAACATTTTTTAAAATCATTCCAACTTTGTACTTGGTTTAATGGTTCACTTTCATGTTGTGAGATAGATAATTTGACCAAATGTTTCATAAATTCATTAAATGTCACTTTATAATTCTAAAATAGCAATTATGCAAAATGTATAAGTTATAAATAAATTTAATTTATAAAATATTTTAAGAAATCATACTTTTATAAAAATATCAGGTTCTCTGAAGTTATAAATGCACTGTAAATTATTTTTTACTTGATCAAATATAACAGGCCAGAAGCTTTTTGAAACAAAATTGAACTTGCCAAACTTGTTACTTCTACAAATAAATATACATATTAATGTATATTATCGTTATAGAAATATATAATAATTATCAGGGCTAAGCTTTATATGCAATAAAAAAATTGTAAACATGCATTTTAATGTTTAAAAGATACATACAAAATTAAAAATTAAATATTTATTAATTGAAATACATCAGTGATTTGCTAATTGTCTTATAAAATTGATATTAAAAATTACATATTTATTTATTTTTAGCATGCATTAATTCTTATTTTAGTAATAACATTTTAGTATTGTACCTAATACTCAAATACGTGAATAATTATACCTTACGTTGGATTTTATATTTTTATATTGATATCTAAATACATTTACTAATTGTGTTTATCTTTTTCCATCAAACTATTTACTTTTTTACCACATATTATACCATAGGATTGTATTTATTAAAATACAATTTATGTTTGGCCAAAAGATCAAGTTAGGTATATATTTTGATGGGTTTAATTATTACCAGCTTAAATATAATAAATACCATCATACTAATTACTAAATAAGCAAAAATATACATTAAGCTCCTCAACGTGTGCAAAAACATGCAAAATAAAAAAGTACCGTTTTCATCAGAATAATGTAAATTGAAGGCATTACTCACAAAAACTCCATTTGGAAATAGCAAAAAAAAGACAGGCTGTTGCATACTAATCCTAGCCCTGATAATAATAATTATGAAACAAACATATTATTTTGTTCTTCTGCAGCTTGAAGCAAATATTTCAAATCTTCTTGAAGGAATGCATAACAATGACTGTATAATTCTCTTAAACCATCTTTACAACTCCGTAAATAATTTTCATTCAGTATAGACTTCAATGCTGGTGTCACAACATCAGTCCTACATACATCTTCAGCACATGTTATTCTACCTAAAGACAAATACAGTTCAAGAAAACACTTTACCGTATTTGTGTTTGATGACACAGAAGATACAAATGCTTCATTTAATTTGTTTATTAATAAATTATTCAGCATTGTTTGTTTCTAAAAAAATAAAAGGAAAATCTTATTAAAATTAAATTATACAAATATGTAGAGATATGTAGAGAAGTATGTTTTATGCTTTAATATATAATCAAGTTTTTAAGAAAATTTTAGATTTTATACCTTTAAATGCACAGTTTTCAAAATGTTTTTACATTGTGTCATACTTGATGAAAGCTGATTATATTCAGCCACTGCTCGAGTTAAAATGATTAAATTATAATCATTTTGATCCAATAATAATTCATCTAATTTTTCTAAAGACTTTTGAACTTTAACAATAGCATGATATGCCTGTTTATCTTCACACAATTTTTTATTTAATAGTATTTCATTATCCAGGTAACACAATGTATTCTCCAAATTCTTTTTAGCTTCCTGAATATAATTATTAATATTGTTATATTTCTAGAAATTACTACAAATAATATATAACGTCGTACATTCACAGAGTTACTTAATAAACTTAATCCTGGTTTTATAGTTGCTAATTGCTGATCAATACCAATTAATCCCCTAGATAAATGAAAATACTTGTCACAATCATCATTGAGTGAATTTATCATTTTAGTGCGTAGATCTTTAAGAAATATTCCCATTTCAACTCGCATGTTTTCTAGTGTCATTTTATTACGATTTTCTGTTAAAAATTCATCTACAGAAAATGATTCCTAAAAAATAAACACTATGTATAACTATTAATGTATCTATATTCTATACAATGATCATGAGTCTATAGAAGAAAACGCTCTAAAACTCAATATCTTATGCAATATTTTATAATTTGGGTAGAAACTGAAATTAGAATAGCTGGCTATTAATTTTTATTTAAAAAATTATAATTTTTTTTTTTATTATTATTCAATTATTAGGAGCATGTATAATAGAATTAATTTTTTTATGAAAACTCCAGAGAGAACCCTTATTTTTAATATCATATTCCTATTGGTCAATTTTTGTATGTCATTTTTACACATTAACTTGTATTCTAAATTAAAAATTGACTAAATAAGAGCTATTTCAAATTAAAAGAAAAAAAAATATTTGTTTAATATGAAATTGAATTTTTTTCTTAATTGATGTACTTTTTAGTCCAAAAACCACAATACAATCAAAATGCAATCTAACTTGAGTTTATTATTAAATAATTATTATTTTATTTATGTAATACTAATAAGCAGGGCTCATAACTTCTAGCATTTGCATATTTGTTTTTGAGAGGTCCTAGAGGTACCTATGTGAGCTATAAATTTGTTTCAGATAACCAAGAAGCTACAAACGAAATTTTATGTTGCATATTTTTGCATATTTCAGAGTATAAGTGCTATTTTGCTTTTTTTTGGATTTTTATAATTTATTTTTTTTTTTTAGTAGCCTAAAACATATTTTCTTAAAAATAACAAGTAATTATAGTCATATTTATTGTTCATATTAGTAATTAATTTGGGTTATTAATTTTTCTTCTTATATACCTTATATAATGTTTTATTAATAGAAGCTTAAATAATAAAATAATATAATAAATAATAATAATAAAATTATAATTGTTGTATACAAACATATTTTTGTGCATATTTTAGTATTTTTAGTGTATATTTAAACGCTTATATGAATACTTTTAAGGGCATATTTAAGCGCTTCTAACAACCTTTTTTAGAGCTATAAGTTATGAGCCCTGCTAATAAGTATGTTTTTCAAAAATTCAGTCTGCATACAAACATTAAACCTAATTTAAAAAAACTCTTATTCAAACAATTTTAGACATTCTAAATGCAGAATATAAGTTAATACTTGATATATACAAATATAAAAGTTAACTCTCATTAACAAATTTTGATAAGCGCGTACAAAATACAAAAGTTAAAAATAGTTGTAATTCAGAGAATTTAATGGCCTAATAGCTTAATTTAATGATTCAATAACCAGTGAAATTTTTAACGAGGTACTGAATAATAAAGTAATCGGTGTTTATATAAAACAATTTTTGAATTTTGAGTTTTTCAGTAACATGTCATTTTTTAACTAAGCAGAAAAAAATCAATATTTTGAAAAAGTAACTAGGTAATAAATTTTAAAAAAAAATCCAAAAAAAATATTTCCATACACACCTTTGAAAATGTCTGCATATCAAACATCAAAGAAATGTTGTCGGTATTGTCAGTATCCATTTCTAAATTGAATATTGCTTACAATTTTAAATTTTAAAATAGTGATGTCGATTGACAAGAAACGATGATAGATGGTTTAAATATTTAATCAACTAAAAATAATTATTAAATAAATATAAAAAATAAAACATTATAAAACATTGATGACCAAAACTGTAATGTAAAATAATAAGAGACTGAATAGTGAATAGTGAATCACCAAACTGTAATTGGTAAATATTAAAATATGATAAATAATTTCAAATGATAATAGAGATATTATTATCAATAATTTCATTGGAGGTACAAGTTCAGTACAGTGATAAGGAATTATAGATGATAAGAGAGTTAACCTCCGTAAAATACTGTGAAATTGTATAGATCGTCGCTATTCTTATATTAAACCATGTTTTTGACTCATACAGATCATAGAGTAGTTATGTTGTGACCACGAATTAATAAGATATAATTTATTAATTCGTGGTTGTGACTACTGGACTTTTTACTACATAAAGTCGTGTCTCCGACCAAGGGCGTACTCACGGGGGGAGGTAATAGGGTTTGAACCTCCCCTCCATTGGCCGTATTTTTAGATTCTGAACGAAGTGATTTATGTATTGATTTTAACTTCAGGGGTGGTTTCCGATGGCAAAGTGAATATCCTTGCCCCTTAGTACATTATAGAGGTCAAAAGTAAACATTTTCCAACAGTTTTCAAAATAATCGAGAAAAACAAAAAAAAAGTGACGGAAAAACTGGAATTTTTACGCAAAATTAGTTTTCAAAAAAATCGATTTTTCATATGGTTGTAACTCAAAAACTAATCGTTGTAAATACTTGAAATTTTCACCAAATCCTTATAATAGTGTCATTTATATACAGTACAGTTTTTTTATTTAGTACAGACTTTTTTTGAGTTATTTATAGATCGATAAAAAAATTTTGGGCGATTTTCATGAGCTATTAGTTTTGCTATTACAACTACTAGAATACTATTCACCATAATTACCTATGTTATACCTAGGTATTTTAATAATAATTTCTACTAGCTTATACTTTAAACAATACAAATTTTTATCACATCTTAAATAGGTATACAATGTGTAGTGTGCAGAAAGTAAATGTATTGTATTGTAGGTACAAACTTGAAACTTGTACAATTTAATAATTGTATTATTTTGTTCGTTTATTATAAATTTATAACAATTTAATACATGTACCTATACAACTTAAACTCTGTAAATATTTTTTTTTTGAGAAATGTGAAAATAAGTTACCGTTACGACTTACGAGTACTAAAAATAACGAGTTTACTTTATTACATTTTAGATTCTGAGCGAAGCGATGAATGTATTGATTTTACAATGTTGTGTTTTTTTAGATTCTGAACGAAGTGATGAATGTATTGATTTTACAATGATGTGTTTTTTTTTTTGTGTCTGTGTACAGCATAACTAGTCGAAATAATGCTCCAATTTCAAACTATAGGGGTGGTTTCCGATGTAAAAGTGAATATCCTTGGTGCATTATAGAGGTCAAAAGTTAACATTTTCCAACAGTTTTCAAAAAAATCGAGAAAAACAAAAAAAAAA